>JAYMFT010239418.1:0-11074 GCA_038088735.1 Panulirus argus | reverse complement strand
TCTCTCTCTCTCTCTCTCTCTCTCTCTCTCTCTCTATCTATCTATCTATCTATCTATCTATCTATCTATCTCTCCCTGGGGGATAGTTTCTACTCAGGTCAAAGTAAGGAAGCTCATCATCCACCATGTGCTTCGAGTGAGAGGTGTTCCCTGACTGTTGTGTCTCTTCATTTCAATTTCATTTTATTCTATCTTCTTTTACTTCACTTCTTCCTTCATCGCTCATTCTCTTTAATGGACACGTTCCTCCATCACTTCCACCTTTTCTCCCACTCATTTCTGACCTTTGATTCTTTTCCCTCTCATCTGTATCACTCTTTCGCTCCTTCTCCGCGTCTACCTCGTATCTTCTCATTTCCTTCTAACAATTATTCATTTTCTGAAACATTTTCCCACGTGAGGTCGAACACATAGGCTGTACGAGGCATCAATAAGGATTTAAAGTGCCCGGAGGTTCACAACATATCAGAGAAGGTTTTAAAAGTGCCCAATATTTCACGCGAGCGTGTCGAATCCAGCACTGGGAACGAACCAGTTTCGAATCATATGGCCCACAGAAAAAAAAAAAAATTGGTTTTGCACTGCCGATGTCAAGTCCTGTTTATATCTCACTGTTGGCGACGGTGCCGCCGCATTCACTGGAACGAGATTTTACGGTCACTGACCACTGATAGGACTCCCCGAGGTGTCTCCAATGCACTGCTGCATTTGACACCGGCTTCAAACGCCTCCGCGGCGGGTTTCACTCGAACTCATATTCAGATACTTCGTAGTAGATGTCAGTGTAAAGGTCAGGGCTGAAAAATAATTCATACATCCAGAAATCTCTAAATCTGTACATTTTTCATTTTCTAATTCTAACTTAATAAGTTAACGTGATGTGAAATACTGACTGATCTTCGTCAGAAATCTAGATGTGTTTCGTCTGTGGTTTCTAGAAAAGCCTTCTGCAAGTTCGGGAAACTCTGCCGAACATAACCCATTACTTAGGAACTTTTGACAACTTTGGGAAGACTCCTAAAGTTCAGAATCCTTAAGAAACTTCCGAAATCTCTCTGTTTCAAAATCAATTCAGGATTTACAGACATCATTTTACGTTGCTTTTTTTCAAAAGCTTGTTACGTGATTCTAAAAATTTTCTTCGTGGAAATAATGATATTTTACGTCACGCGATTTTGTTTACAGTCCTCATACGCTATCTCCGCAAAGCAGAGGCGAGAGAGAGAGAGTATTAACAAAATATATCAACTCACAGACTCTTCCCTATTTTCAGACACCTTTACTTGTAAAAGACTGAATGACTGGGTGACAGTGACTCCCAATTTACATCGTAGCCAGATGCCCAGCTTGTCAAAAATCATCTTGTATTTGAGGCAGATGGGGAGATGCGTCAACATGTACCAATATATCACATTCTCGAGCATACCTAGGGTGAGGAAACTTGAGGCAATAATAACGTACCAGTATAGCCTCTAACATATTATGGAGAGGGACTATAACCATGTAACTAACTATCTGCACAGTACTGGACGGGAATTTTACACTCTTGAGGCCCCATCTCCTAAACTCTTTTCACCATCAAACAGGTTAAATTCTAAACTTCTGTATAGTGTCTGCATTCCCAGTTTTATCTCTTTCTTTAATCCGGTCATCCGCCACCCTGACTGCTAAATTGTTTCTTTCCATCCTTTCTAACAAGCTTCTGGTTTAGCCTCATGTTGTTGTTCTTGGTGGTCGCCTCTCTCAAAGAATTGGTCACTTACGACCTCACGAAACTACGAAGCACCACATCATCTATCATGCTAGATGAGGGAGGGAACAGAGCATCACTGTATTACAGTATATTCATTTATCATACTCCGAGGAAGATGGAGTACGGGTATGCCATTATCAACCATACTCGTAAGAGGCTATGAAACTGCTGACGGGTATATCACATACCCAAGGAAGAGTTACTCAGAAGGTTCAGTTATTCCCCAGCTTATCAAATCATGTCATACCATTCCAACGGAAGAAATGGGCAGCGGAATAACTCCCTGGAAGCATACCAAATCATATACCATACTCAGAACAGGAGTATAATTGCCTTCTAGCCTACCCATAATTAGCCTCCTCAGTCAACAACTCACATCCAGGCAGCCTGGAAGTGAAAGACCAAATTACTTTCCATCCAGCCACGCCTCTACCCTCATCCCTCCCCTCCCCCCCTCCCTCCCTTAGGTAATTCCAGAACCTGGACTGGAAATGTCGTGTCTATGGACCATTCCCATTCCCATATTCCCAACCATTTTTCTCTAGTGGGGTCATTTGTGTAGGCAGGAGGTGGGTGGGAGGCATACGGGCGGATGGCATATATGGTGTTCTCTTCAAGCTCCCGCCTGGACAGCTCAATTCCAGGGCAATCTGGAGGTCCAGGGGTGCTGAGCTTTCGGCCAAGCGTATGGTGCTTCTGGAGAGTGGAAATGGTGTATCTCCTTTCTCTTCTCAACGCGTAAAATCTTTTCATCATCTCTGAGACATCCAAGGGAGTATAGAGCTTTCAGGCGAGTGCGTAATGTTTTGGGAAACTGAGAATGGGATGTCTTAACCGTATTTAAGCTGTATTCCCTTTCTCTTCTCAGCGCCTGGGATCTTTATTTCGCTCTTGACATAATGCTGGCACTAATAAGGCGAGGGCGGTCGCCTGCACTCCATGATTTCACGTGTATTTAATGTATGTAGCGTTGCTTTCTCTTTACAGTGTTGATTCCGCTTTTGCCATGAATAATTCTGCCGGTTTGTACGTAGACGCATACAGAGAGGGTTGGGGGTTTAATGCCCCTAGGGTTTAGTCACTCGTTATAATTCACCAACTGCTCATCACCTCACACGATCGTTATGCATCGAGGCTCCGCAGACACACTGTGTCATACTCAGGTCACCTGAACTCTAAAAAAGGACCGAGAGTTTTAAAACGGGAGACCTAATTAGCATTTCTAGCTGTTACGAATTACTTTACGATCCACTTTGCATTAGACGTAACTGATGCGGCTTGCAGAGAGCGAGTTCATTCGGCAGCGAAAGTAACAGTTTAATCCCGGTGTAATCGGCGTAACCAGAATGTTAAACTCGGTGTACAGTGCGCCATTCCCCAACAGGACGGAGAGCTCTTCCTCCCGTGGCGTGTTTTGTGATTTTCCTCTCTACTGCGTGAGGGGATGAGTCCTATTAATCTGAGACTGTTTTCGCGGAGACTGTGACTCACGCTAACTGTAGTTTTGTGAACAGCGGTGCCCATGCCAGGGGGTTCTGCAGGAGACGGAACGATTCTCAAGGGACTCGTGTCGTTCCACTGGGGAAAATGACCCTCGTTTAGTGCCACTGGGTAAGATTTCCCGTGCAAACCTAACGAGGAATGATTTCCGTTTAATCCCACTGGGGGATGGTTTCCAGGGGGATCGAATGCGATACGTTTCTCACTGGAGTGTACTGGTTTACCCACTGGGGAATGATTCTCATCCTCAGTAAGTCCACTGGGAAATGACTTTCAACACTAGTGATTCTCGTGATCATCAACAGCACTGGAGAATGTTTCCCAACAAAGCAACCTCGCAATAAAGTAATTATCGTTACTGATCACTTAAATGGGTAACGATTCTCTGGATCCCCAATTTTCTGGGAAATATGACTGGAAAGGTTTCCACTTTGTAGCTGTCCTACGCTTCCGGTCACACTCTTGCCAGACACGTTCTCAGACTCCGAAAAATCCCACTCCCAGTCATGAAATCTATTTCACTAGTTCACGTAACTCGTGCCATTGTTGCTATTAAACGCTCGAAACCTCCAGTGAACCTATACCAACACTGCTAGAAAAAATTGTCTGCAAGCCTTTAACTTGCATAGGCAGTGTACCTAATACTGTCGTCCTACATCCTAGCAAAGTGCAGATACACTCGCCAACTACATTTCCAACATTCTCGTATCTGCATAACTAATCCCTAGAAATCTCGCACGAGAATTAAGGGAGGGATTAAACCAGTGTCCCTCGGATCGTCGAAATATGAGGACCGCTGACCAAAACTGGCTTAATTTCCGCCCCTAAACCAAAACCTCGGACCAGAATGTGAGGGACCTCATTTGTGGGGAAAGAGCCGCGTGTACTCGAGGCTGATATGACCAAGGAACAAAAGGCCTCGCCTCTCAAAGCTGTACGAGAGTTCCAACCAACCGAGTGAATGGCAGCGAAGGATCGCCATCGGCGCCCCACGCTCAACGCCTCTGCCGGGCATACGATGCATACTGCTTCACCTGTGACTGCAGGCGTTTGAACTTTTTTACGAACACAATCAACGGACATTAAAGGCATCTGATGCCTTTCCAACCAGAGGGAAGGGCAGCTCAGTCACGGTTAAGTGCAAGGACATGGGCACGAACCGTAAAGACGAGAAATATTTCCGTCAAAACTTGCTGGTCAGGTCAGGTCAGATCAGTCTCCTGGATGGGGCTCATACAAGATCACATACTGAGAGATACTCTGGCAGCCGCTTAATGAGATCTGATGAGAAACTACTGACGCTGGGAAACAGTGTCAGCAACAAGAGGATGGTAGACAGGTACACAGGGGGGGGGGGTGACTGTTTCATTGTACTGCTGGTAATGAAGGATCCGTGAAATGAGATTTCCTTCTCTATTGATAGGTGAGTTCTATAAACACACACACACACACATATATATATATATATATATATATATATATATATATATATATATATAGAACTGGCTGTCATCTGCAAATAGCATAGCGTGGCCACAAACACAAACTACCGACAATTTAGAAAGCAAAATATGACATTCTGACGAGTAATTACTCGAACTCTATTTTCTCTGCTTAATTGGAGGCCAACATGGTTATTCACGAGTGTGGCCTGCCATTGTAAACTCAATATTCATATTTATACATCATCCTGTGAATAACTTTCTTCATTTTGGTAGGCGCAAGTAAGCGGATGGGTGTTTTGTTTCAGTGTTAAAAAAAAATCTTGATAATCTTCGGTGTCCAGTTTATAGGAATTATGTGGTTAGTTACTTTTTTGTGAATAGATAGATGGACAGATATACGGTACTGAAAGATGCTCAGAGGTATTCAGATGGAGAGACTGATTCACAGATGTATCTATGTAATGAAAGAGTTGTACGTTAGTATAGAAATGAAGATCTCAGAAGAAGGAAAGATATGAACGGACGTACAATAACAAAACAGGACAGACAGACAGACAGACGGACAGAGAGGCAGGTTATAATCCCGTGAACGCCCACCAAATATTATCCAGGAAAAGATTATTCGCCACGCCGACCAATAATTCCTATTATCCCCGACTCAATTTCTCGCTAAATTTACAGCCGGGAAATAATCGATGATAATTACTTTAGCGAAGATTAACTGCTGTAGAAGAATTCGGTTAGTGGAAGGTGAGCGTACCATCGAATCCGCTTCCGAGGTGGAGAACGTGCCACCATTTTCCTAGTGGAAGAGGAAGAGCAGGTGGAGCAGGAGGAGGAGAAAGGAGACAAAGATGAAAAAGATGACAAAATTGGAGCAATTCTACAAGCTTGACCTCACACAACGGTGAATATGATTATCAATATATAATTCCTTTATAGCTCATGCCATAAATTATCTGCACTACTTTACTTCCGATAACATGAACCTGATGAATTATATTCTCTCTCTCTTTCTCTCCCCACAGGTGAGTTCTGACGCAAGAGAGAGAGAGAGAGACAGGGAGAAAGGAGCAAGGTACGTTAGAGATACTCTGACCCCGTCTTCACGGTAGCACCTTCAGGATCCAACACGGACCGAAGTTGGCAATACTGACATCGAAATAAAATCGAAGTACGGCTAAACAATGGTTATAAGCGCAGATGTCTCTTATTATTCATTTATCCAAATATACATCTGTCTATCAAGTATCCATCTATCTATCTATCAATCTATATATCTATCTTTCTATCTATCTATCTATCTGTCTGTCTATCTACAGAAGTATGTTCATGGTATGAAGGTGGTGGATGAACGAAATAGAATGACTGAGGACATGGTTAATGCCGACACAATACAGAAATTTAAGAACTTGTATGAGAGAGAACGCTCAAGAGATGGGGCTCCACGTGTGATATATAAAGGAAAAAGAAAATCAGTACAGAAGGTACTAAACTTTAACTAACTGGATTTTTTTTATATATTAAATAGAGAATTAATTTTAACTAACTGTCTATCTATATTCAGCGAAATATTGGAAATCTATATGACTGCGAGACACTATCAATGCATCAATGAAGTCAATTTCCTGGGAAGGGAAAAACGACATGAAATACATATTTGAAAAATGAAAGTTTCTCCTTAATTCCTATTCTGAGTTTCTCATCTCTCTCTCTCTCTCTCTTTCCTGTAATATATATATATATATATATATATATATATATATATATATATATATATATATATATATGTATATGGTGTGAAGAATAATATTGGAAATTTGGTGTCCAGGGCAGGCAAAAAAAGTGTCGACCCCTCCGTATATCGAGGAGAGAGAGAGGACTTTTCTGAATCCATAACAGGCACTTTCCTGCTGCGTCTCACCAAAGGATCAGTGCCATTTTTCAGGAAGATATTGACGAGGGCTTAAAAGATACATGACCAGACAAAGGGACAGACCAGAAAGAGAGGCAAAATAACCCACACACACACACACACACACGTCAGTCCGGATACAAACAATCCTCTCAGCCTTACTTTCCCCTAAGACAGAGCTCACTCTCTCGTAGAAATCTTAGACGTTCGTTACACATGACCTTTCTCTCTAAATCCACTCTCTCTTTCCCTACTCAGGTAATTTCCCTGCCAGAGAAAATCTTCCACTTCCTCCTTGTGTGCGACTGCTGTTTCTGTGTTACGAGGAGTTTTTTCTTTTCTGCACTTGTGTTGCCCCGTCTCTTGACCTTGTATGTATGTATGTACCATGTCTTTATTCGTACGCGTGTGTACATCCTACCTGATTTCACTTGATGAGACTTAAGGAGGAAATCCACTCGAAAAATCCCTCTTGCCTCAAAAAGAAAACCTTGAAATTGAAAAAGGAAAGTGTGTGTGTGTGTGTGTGTGTTGGGGGAGGCTTGGCCTGGAGGGGAGAAGAGGTGGGTAGAAAATCCATTTAATCGACTCGGGGAAAAAAAAAAAAAGAATATCCGGTGAGGGAAAAAGGAGGTTAATCCATTTTCTATGTGCCCGAATCTTATTTCTTTCCCCAGAATGACTTAACCACACTGTTTTCCAAATAGCGGTATTTGGTCTCATTTGTTTTATGGGACGAGCTTAAAGCCCATTACCGGAGACCAAGACTGTAGCAAAACATATGGAACGGAAAAACAGAGAAGGATGGAAAATCAAAAAGTAATGTTGGGAATAAAATCGTGTGAAAATAAAAAAGAAAACGATATATGGATCGAAAAATCTTATAGCGTGTGTGTGTGTGTGTGTGTGTGTGTGTGTAGACTCCATATCAAGTATTCAGTGTATGAATGTATGTGGCTGACTGGTTTTATGCATCATTCATCTGAAGATGAAGATCAGATGTCCCACACAATGGCACTCAGTCACAAGAAGGTAATATGATCGAATGTCCTGACAAAGGCCAGGTCTTCACACCAGACAATGTGGCCAGGTCAGATGTCACGTAGTGTGGGTGTTCTAATATAGCTGGCTTCCTCTCTCTCTCTCTCTCTCTCTCTCTCTCTCTCTCTCTCTCTCTCTCTCTCTCTCTCAGGCATGAAATGACTTCTTCATTTTCCTAATTCTCGCATCATCTCCATTTCTTCCTTCCTCCCTCTCTCCCTAGCTTTCACACTCTCTCCTTCTCTCCCTCATTACTCCATCACTTTCCCTCCCTTCTCCTTCCCTCCATCGCCTTAATCCTTCCCCAGCCCCCACCCTCCACTTCCCACAGACAAAAAAAGAAAAGATCCAATTTGCGTTGTAGAGTGACGAATGGCCTGGACAAATCCTTCGAGAAATCCCTCGAACTCCCGAGAGATCGCGAAATCCTTTGAGTAATCCTTCTTTCCCTAGACGGGACGTTTGACCCAGGATTACTAGACCAACTCGGGGAGATCAAATCACCGTAAATCTATAGAACAAAGGCGGAGACCTGGTGGTGGCCAGGGAGCTTTCTAAGGTGATCTGAATAATTCAAGAGCTTAGTGAATAAGTTAGTTTGTTAGACGAATGGGAAGACCGTAAAGTCACACTTAACTGGAATTTATAAGTATCTATTTGGTGATGTGGATGGCTTGCTTGATTAAGAATTGGAGACTGAATTTGAATTAGATATGCAGATTGCTCGCCAGCTGGACGGTTAATTTGTTCTTCCGTTTTGACTGGTTAGAGTTTACTCTATGGATAACAACTCAGTTTGATTGTTAGTCCCTTGAGCACGAGGGAAGGACCTTTGAGCACAGTGGCACTGACCCATGAGCACGACGCTACGACCACCGAGCAGGACGATCCGACTGTTGGCTGTGATGGCATAACACACGACGTGACCCTTAAAGGTCGTATCAACGGTCGTACCTTCACAGACGAGGGTCGTAAAGGCCATATCAATTCTCGTATCATCGTTACCAGGAGTCGTACTGTCCTTCTCAAAAGGCGAAGTTTCTCTCTGTGGTTAGTTTAGCTTCTTAACCATCAGAAGCAGTAGTCCGGTCACTGCGTTTACACAGCCAACAACGTGGCAAGTATCAAGGGGGACAGTTAACTAAAATAACAGGTGATATGGGGATAACTGACAACTAACAACGGGGACAGATAACCAAGTTAACAGCTATCAAGGGAGACGCATAACAGAAGAAAAGTTATATAGTATATCAGTCACGCATGAGATGATACAGTCATACAATTGTTAAGTAACCAGGAAATCAACCAATCAAGATCTTGACCATCTACCATTGAAACCAGGGGGGGGGGGCATTTAATCAAGACGGCTGTTCAGTAGTACAGTAACTAAGCAACCAAGACATGTTCCTAACAGTCCAGCTATTCAACCAAAATAGCTACGAACCAGTGCAGTAGTTAGCCAACTAGAGAGCAAACGAAACAAGAGGTTAACCATCGACCGGCTAGTTAATTAGGCAGAGTGGGTAACAAGCTAATTTTCATGTCAAGGCAGCGTTGACGGAAGCAGTCGGACCCCTCCCAGTGTTTGCTTTGGCTGCTATAATCATTTGAGGATCAGCTCCCACGATGGGTATGATTACAGCGTAGCCACTTATAATCAGAGTGTACCAGCGCTTAATCCCGAGCACCGGGCCCCAGGACATGACCTGGGCTCACGTGACGTAGGGTCATCGTGTCAAAGTTGATCATTGATTGGTCGGACGAGGTCTGCTTTACAACTCTACACGGATGTAATGGTGGAATTGAAGATCCAAATTGGTTGCTACGTTGACCTTGTGGGTGACGTGAGATATTTCAAGGTCTTTCTACTTTTATGTGATTATCTATTCGTAGAACATGGGCAACCCAAGTGTATGTGAAACAGAGAGGAAAAGACATCGCCCTAGACCAGGGAGGGGAACTTGGCAGCCACTGCAGTACTGGCTCACTTCGCCGCCGTCTCTATCCCTCCCGATACCCGAGCGGTAGCACATTCCTGGTCGCTGATTGCTTGTTTGCCACTGTGTGAATACCATCTGTGTGTTACGGGGAGAGAGTCTTACACTCGTTCTGCTACGCCTCGTAACTTTGCATATATGTATCTTGTCTTTACTCCTCTTATGCACACACACACACACACACACTAGCTTATGCCAGGTATGTGTATGAACTTCAACATGCAGGCATCGGTGGTCGTTAAAGAGTGATGGATGTTTCAAGCATGTGGCGGCTTTATTACGGTCAGCCGCTGTTGACGACTGGTCATATATACACTGCATTTATATATATCTAGAAAGAGAAATGAAACATATATATATATATATATATATATATATATATATATATATATATATATATATACTCCTAGATGTATGAAGTGGAGTCTACATTTACGGTCCAAAATCTAGATCAACAGAAGGCCCGAGTAAAGAACTGGAGAAAAAACAAAATCTTTTCCAAAAACCAGAATTTTCGGATTACGGCACTTTCTAAAAAGCATCTCTTCGCCCGTACTAAAAACATTTCGACCTTTACAAATCCCCCGCCACTGGTCTCGGGTTCCGGACGAAACAGAATTACCTTTAGTTCTGCTGGACGATTGTGATTCCGCAACTGAGAACATCCTTTGAGAATATCCCTTTCAGGGGATATCCTATCGAGACAAAATATCCCGGAGAAGGAAAGACGGAGGGAAAAATCCCTGGCAGACCCGAGGGGGAGGACGAATCGCCACGAGAACTCCGCGGTAACGAGGGCTTGGTAACGACATGATAGGGAAAAAATGGGACGTACCTCAGCGAATAACGAAGCTATTGAGTTACCCGCAGCAGAGCCGGGAGGGCCGAGCCACTATAATGAGTGTAACAAGAGCGTCCCATGACATGGGAGAGATGCACTCATCTGGACCTCTTTGTTCCTCCTGTCTTACGGTGGGAGGAATGTACACCCACACACACACGGCTGCACTAAGTGACACAATACATTACGCTGTTTACCAGCAATATTTATATATATATATATATATATATATATATATATATATATATATATATATATATATATATATATATAAACTTCGAAGCTTACAATATCATATGCAAGTTGAAAAGTCGATGGAGGGTAAATCTATCTATCTATCTATCTATCCATCTATATATATATTTTTTTCATACATATTCACCTTTTCCCGCATTAGCGAGGTAGCGTTAGGAACAGAGGACCGAGCCCTTGAGGGAAAATCCTCACTTGGCACCTTCTCTGTTCCTTTTTTGGAAAGGCAGAAACTGGAGGGGAGATTTCCAGTCCCCCGCTCCCTCCCCTTTTAGTCGTCTTTTACGACACGCAGGGAATACGTGGGAAGTATTCTTTCTCCCCTATCCC
>JAYMFT010239407.1:0-11074 GCA_038088735.1 Panulirus argus | reverse complement strand
TATATATATATATATATATATATATATATATATATATATATATATATCGTAGAAGGCGACTAAAAAGGGGTGGGAGCGGGGGCCTGGAAATCCTCCCCCCCTGTTTTTACTTCTCCAAAAGAAGGAACAGAGAAGGGGGCCAAGTGAATATTTTCCCTCTAAGGTTCAGTCCTCTGTTCTTAACGTTACCTCGCTAACGCGGGAAATGGCGAATATGTATGAAAAGAAAAAATGTGTTCATATGACGATCACACCAGTCCGTAATGTTAACTCCTCTGTAAGGCTAATCGCATTTTAGCAGCTCCTATGGTTTATTGCTGTTGAAACTTTTCAATACACTACATGTTCCACGGAAGAAATCCGCCTCAACAAATGTACACAATTCACAAAGTTTCAACACCCAACACGGATACTAAGACCTGTAGACCCTCCTACCGCCATGTCAAGGTAGATGTGACCGTAAAAGGAGTTAGGGAGTAGGTTGCCACAGAGCTGTTGGTGGGTTTGGGTAGGGCGAATTCATTTGGATTTCTTATATGTCTTGATTGTTCATTTATAATGATTTGGCTGATGGTGGGTTGTGCTTTAAAGCTACCTTGGGGTAGGTTAAAGTTATCAATATCACCAGTTAAGAGAGAATTAATGACGTTAAAAGCATCATAATCCGATGAAGGGTACAATGTGACTAAGTTGTTAGGGTAAACACGGTGATCATTTTCATGGAATGTTTAGCACATGCAATATTGTGGTCACCTCCTCCTACTGACTACCTATGTCAATAACATATTTTAGCTTCTGTTTTTCCTGTCTGGCCAATGAATACATCCTTACACGATTTATGACTAATGGCATAAGTACCTCCAATTTCCGATGATTTGACCTATCTCTTATTAAAGCCTTACTGAGAATATATTGGAAGGCAACATTACAAACATAAAAATAACTGTCTTACGTTGGCTAAGTCAGGAGAATAGGGCAGCACCAAAGATTTGGATCTATTATCCTTTTCTACATTGTTTTCGCTAGATGTATTAAATGTCATCCTGGCATTCCAGTAAGCCTTGTTCACAAACCACTCTGAATAACATAAATTCCTAAAAGTACATTTTTTATGGTTACATTCATCTTCTCTACTTTTGGGATCACAAACACGCAATTCCCTTAAAAAAAATGAACATAACTATATATATTTTTGAAAATAATGATCATTTGCTAAAAGATGATGAATACAACGTTCAGCATTGGTATGCTTCCTGTAGAGTTTCAAGGACAAGTCACGAGATTCCCCAGTTATCACAACATCAAGGACGGTCAGTTTGCCTTTTTTGTTCCTATTCAGTCGGAAACTTGATGGTAAGGATGTCATTAAACTGATTACAGAAAACATTGCAATCTTGTGAAGATGGCCATAAGAGCCTCACATAATCAAGGCATCATAGCCAGATTTTGGGATGGCCACTAATAGAAGTTAGGACGTCTCAAAGTATTCCATGAATAAGTTACCAAGGATTGGACTAAGGGGATTTACCTTGGCTAAACCGAATTTTTGTCTGTAAAGATTACCTTCGTCATCTTGGAAAACACTTTTGGAAACATAAAGCTCAACTAAGACAATGAAGGGTCTTTTGGGTAGGGGGCAAATTGGTACTGAGATTCGGTAATTTTCCCAACCTGAGCCTTCGAGAAGTGTGAGCACTCCTCACTGGAGTCTATGGGCTTCTTAGTTGGTGAAACGGTCGCTTGAAGTTTCTGGTTTAAAAGTTTACCGAATGGTCGTTACTTTTCGAAGCTTATGAAGGGCTGCTCATTGACAAGATTTGTATCAGGAGATTCGGTTTACAGCGCTTAATGACGGCGTGTTGGCTCACAAAGTTTACAGAATGGCTGAAGGCTTACAAAGTAAACTGAAAGGTCTCTCATCTACAAAGTTTAGTGAAATGTTTGCCGGGGGTTGATCTGGGCTCGAGAAGGGAGGGGAGGAAGGATATCAGGACTGCTAATAGTATGATAAGTTTTGAAAGGCGGAGGCGAGGGGCTCTGCTGAAGGCACCAAGGTCAGGAGGGAGTTAAGTGAGGGGATTTGGTAGGGTGAGGGCGAGGGGAAAGTGAGCCGGCCAGTCAAACACAGACATTCTTGTGGTTACACAGTTCTCATCGTCGCCGTTCTCACTTTCGTCCTCGGTGTCCTTCTCATCACAGTCGTCGTGCATCGTCAACGTCGTTTAGGTCGTTGAATACGTAATGGAATCATCGTCGTCGTTTAAGACGTGGTGTTCCTTGCTGGGGTTGTCGTTGCTGGTATCAGCGACCCGTCGCCATCGTCGAGGCCACAATTGACGTCGTGTCCTTCATGGTCTTCGTCTTCGTCGTCCTCGTCGTCTTCGTTTTGGTCGATATTGTTGTTCCTGGGTCGTTAAAGTCGTCCAGGTCTACCAACATCCACCAAGCGAAATATCTTTAATACATTCTTTCTGGTTTTGAGGATCACTGTCAGACCACATACGCTCTCGCTGTGAATGTGGCCCATCTAGATTACGTTTCCCTAAAGCTTCTATCTGAGTACATTTCAGATAAAAAGAGATGATAAGCAATATCTTGTAGATAAGCCAGGGGAGCCAAAGAAATAGAAAGCGTGGGTGAAAAAGGGTAAGGTATTTGATCAGTGACATTTCTGAGATTCTTTAGAAAGAATAGTATGACCATACACACGCTGCAGCCTCTTACTCTCATACACAGCTGACGGTATTCCTTGTAAGAACACGCACGCCCCCCCCCCACACACACACAACACACACACACAACACACACACACGCATACATACACGCACATGCATACATACACACACGAACGTACATATGCACACACACACACACACACACACACACACACACACACGCATTCATACACACATGTACGTACATATGCATGCATACACACACACACACACATGCACACAAATGGAAGTAACGAAAATACAGCGTAAACTTATGTAGAAAGAAATACGCCGACCAAGGTCAAACGATTTTAAGCTTTCAGCGTAACATTCGCCTCATGGCACGCATGCGTATATGTGAAAATTTTTCCCTCGGGTAGTGAGAGAGAGGCACAGGGAAAAGCCAAAACAGTTATTTCCCCTTTATCACTTGTAACCTCCACTTCCCTCCTACCCTTCTCCCCAGCACCTCACTCCTTTCCCTAGCGGTGCATTCTTTTTCCTCCAAGTGTGAGCGTTTAATCTGGCATCCTGCTACTCCTTCTCTTCTCCTTCCTCCTTCCCTTTAATTGTCCTTGGCATCTTCCCCTCCTTTTTTTCCCCTCAGGACCCTGTTCTTCTGTTAAGCACCCTTTCTCCACACAACGTCCTCCACTTATTTTCCCTTACCATTCCAACCTGTCCGCATCGCATTCTCTCATTCAGTTTCTAGTATTCTCTCCTTTTGGCTCAGCATTCCCCCTCCCCTCCCCCCACCACAGCCCTCCCTTTTCTTCCAGTCCCTTGCCTTTTCTTCCCTATCATCCTGCCTTTTCTCTGTTCTGGCAATCTGTCTCCTCTAAACAACTTTTCCATCTACATTTCTTTCCCTTCCATCCTCCCTTCTCTCCCAGCGTCTTGTATTTTTCTCCCTAGCACTCTGTCGTTATGTTCCCCGAGACCCTCGACCCCCAATTCCCCTTTCCTAGAGCATTGCCTTTTTTTTTGGTACCCTAGCATCCTACCCTTTGCCATACCACTCTTCCCTTTTTCCTATCAGACTTTCAAAGACTTCAGCGGACATTTAAGAACATAAATACTGCGATATCAGAAAGCTGAAAAACTGCTGTCGCTATTAAAGTTCTCTGTACCAAATGACTGTAAAACCTATTCAAAGTACTGAATCCACAACAAACCCCTGAACACAGCAAAAATACGAGTTGTTCTAGATTTCCTCTGGAGGTCAAGACTTAGCGAAAATATATACATATAAAACCCTACAAAACGCTAATACCACAAGAGACAGATGGGTGCAAAGGCTCTCGCCTAAAAACACGAGCAGGCTTCCGAGAAGAGGCAAACATGAATCTTCAGACAACATGCGTACGGTGGCGGGAGGTAGAGTTACACGAACCACGAGTCTGAAATTGAGTGAAGCTGCGCAGTGGTGGAGGGAGCAACACGAACGAGTCTGAAACTCACCGAAGCTGCACAATGCTGGAGGGGTCACGGACAGCCAAAGAGGCCCATAAAAGCTACGAGGAGGACCCTGGTCACGAGAATTCCGTCAGAGTGACATCAAGCGGCCAACTTGAAACTGTGAGGAGGCAGTAAGCGTCTTTCTGTAAGAGGATCCATCTCTGATGGGACGCGGTCCTGGGAGAAGGGAAAGGAGAGCGAGGAAGGGGAAGACAAGGGCGAGGAGGAGGAGGAGGAGGAGGAGAGAGAGAGAGAGAGAGAGAGAGAGAAAAAAAAAAAAAGAGAGAGAGAGAGAGTAGGTCAAAGAAAGTCTGTTTCGGTACACATTACTTGGAGTGTTCTAACCTTCTATACCTCTGTGCGTCCTCACAGCGAGGAGCTGTTCCACACACGTCCCGGTGAGGACCAGCCTTGCAGCAGGTCCTCGGGGGCCCCATCACACAGCCACGAAAAATCACCACAAAGTAAAAAGTTCCCGGTTCACTTTCTTCTCATAACTTAGTACCGCTAAAACTCCGACCATTGCTGTATGGGTTAACAAGAGAACAGTTAGTGCAAGGCGTTGGAAAAGTAGAAGACGTCTGCCACAATGATTTGAGTCTGGTGTTTAAAAGAGAGAAAAATGCCGCCTTCCGCTATTCGGGCCAGATTGAATCTCATCTGTTGATATCACCATTTAAACTTATGCATCATTACAACAAGGGGAATATGAAAGACAACACTGTGTAAGTGTATTGTGTAACCTCGCTTCTGGTTGCATCATGACGAGAGTGTAGCACATTTGTGGGCGTAATGACATAGGCAGGTCATGTGTCGTGCAATTACAGTGATTAACGACAGAAATGTAAGAAGATGAATTTCTTTCACTTTATTCTCTTCTGTTTCACTTGCAGCTTTCTGTTCACGAGGCGGGTAGAAAATGCCGAAACATTCTGAAACGTTAAAAACGGCTGCTTTTATTTTTTCCCCCCATTTTACGTATTTTTTTTCTTTACTTTTATTTCCCCCACCGCAAACAAATTTCCTCGTAGCTTTAGTTCCCACAGTAGGCACAGGAGAGCCATACGTCCAGGACGGAGGACGTTCGCCACCAACACCTTGCTGGCGGTGAGGCGATGTTGTCGAGCTCTGGCAGCCACACCCAGCCAACACCTCCCCTCCTACTGGGGTCGCCCCAAGCCTAACCCCCTACCTAAACCACAATCTGTCACATATTCTCCCTCCTCTACTCCCCGAGCCCTAGTACCCACCTTCCAACCTCCCCAAACTCTAGCGCCTCCCCGTCAACCTCCCAAACCCTAGTGCCTCCCCTCCAATCTCTGAACCCGATCGCCTCCCCTCCAACTTACCCAAAACGAAGTGATTTCCCTCCAACCTACCCAAACCCTAGCACATTCTCTTTAACCTCCCAAACTTTGGGGCCTCCCCTCCAACGTCTCAGGTTGGAGCGCCATCCCTCCAACCTCCCCAGACTCAAGTGCCTCCCCTCCAACCTCTCAGACTATAGCTCCTCCCCAAACACCAGAGCCTCCCGTCCAATCTCCCAAACCCTAGTGGCTCCTTACAACTTCCCCAAACCCTAGTTACTCCCCTCCAACTTCCCTAAAGCTTTTCACTTCCCTCCAACCTCCCCAAACCCTAGCGCATCCAATGCTTTCAAACCTTTGCGTTTCCCCTCCAACCTCCTAGAACCCTGGCGCCTTCCCTCTAGCCAGCCCAACATACAGGTTCCGTCTTTGGGTGCCGTGCATTAACGTGGTACCACATTTTCACACGTAAATCTTTTGCACCTTCGGCCGGCCGCACTTACCTTGGGTGATTTCCCTCACCTTGACACAGTCTGTGCACAGGAGGGCGGGCGGGCGTTAGTTGTAGCAGATGTTAGTCTCAGTGTTTATCCAAATATCTGTTCACTTACTCATGGATTTTCGCACTGAAATATTCTTTCCTTGCTTATGTGTCTTCGTATTCAAATATTCTTCTCCTGCTTATGTATTTTCGAAATCAAATAATCTGCGCCTGCTTATGTATTTTTGTATCTAGATATTCTTCCCATGGTCATGGATGCTCGCATTCAAATGTGCTTCTCTTATGTCTCTTCGTATTCAAATATTCATCCCTCTGTAATATCGTCGTATCTAGATATATTTTTCTCCAATTTGCGTATCTTCGGATTCGAATATTCTTCCCATGTTTATGTGTTTATGTATATAGGTATTCAAATATTCTTCTGTCTATGTACCTCTGTATTTGAACATTCTTCTCAAGTTTATACATCATCGTCTTCAAATATTCTTCCCATGTTTCTACATCTTCGTATTCAGATATTCTTACTATGTGTATATGTCTGTATTCAAATATTCTTCGCTTATGCATTTTCGTATATCAATATTCTCCTTTTCTCTATGCATCTTTATACTTGAAGATTCTTCCCTTATCTATGTATCATCGAATTTGAATATTTTCCTGTGTTTATGTATCTTCGTATTCAACCTTTTCTTAACTTATCCTACTTATGTATCTTCGCAACCCTCGGAATCTTTATATCCCTTCTTGAACCGTACATTATCTTACGAACTTAAGCACTTATCGTTACACACACTTTACAACACTGTCGCACCATACGTCCCTCAACGTTATAACTTCATGTGTTCTGTACCCACTTTCTGTGTCATTATTCCCACGTATGTTTCACTTCTGATTAGGATCCTGCAGTTTGTATAACTGATTGACCATACTGTCTCTTCGTGGCTTTAAGCTTCACACGCTGACTTTTTTTTCAGTAATTTGTTCCCTTTGTATCTTAATTACTTTCCATATGATTATTATTACCCCTGCGTCACGAAAGAGGAAAAAAAAATCTACGTAGATGATGGAAACTGTGTTGATTGCAAAAAGCCGAATCATGGAAATTAAAATGAGGAAAGGTCTGCAGGTATTTGCCTACAGGTAAATCCTCTCAGATACTCTCTGCTCAGATTTATGAGACGTGGTAGTATCTGACACCATTTCTCTGGATATTGTGTACCCCTGGGGTTGCCAGACGCACCACGTTGTAGTGCCAGCTAGAAGCGTCATTTCCTTATCTTATCTTGATATCTCGGCTCCTAGCCTCTCTTATACCACTGGTTTTCAAGAATCGCTTTCCCTCCTCACCATCCGTTGGTCCCAGCGCCTACCGTACCCAGCTGCCTCCCTCCTCTGACCTCCGAAACTATCTGTCTAACGGTGTCTTACCTCCATCTGCCTTGATTCCTCCCTCAGGCGGCTCCGTCTTTACATCATGGCACCGAATGGCCTCTCGGTTCACCCTCAGAGCCAGCAGTCATCGCTGCTCTCCCCTCAGCAACAGGTGACAGGGAGCACCTTAGAACACTTCTCGTTTCATGCTAAGTAGAAGCAGCTAGTACCACCTCGCAACACGGTGAGGTAGAGTGACTGAGCGGTACGCTGACGTGCTCACTATTAGGGCGACCAGAGAGGGGGACTAAGGGGAGGGAGGCCCCTTCTGTCTCCTGGCGCAGACCTTATCATGGTCAACCGCCGCTGCCGTCGCAGCAGCAGCAGCAGCAACACGAGAACTGTCACTTTCATGATCACCATCGCCAACAAACCTATGCTAACATCATCAGTACCAGTATCACTTTGCGTCAACGCCATCACCAGGAACACCAGTGTCCAACGCCACTGCCGTCACCACGAGTCCGCAGCCAACAGCATCACCACCACCACCACTCCTGCCTGTTGATATCCGCCTTCCGTTCTGGGCCAAGTTTTTCCTCTTTTCTTGTTCCCCGGAGGATGATGGTAGTGTATGTTGTTAGGGCGGGGCGGGGCGGCCCAGAGGTCGAGGGAGGGGAGAGGAGTCTCTTCCACCAGATGGGCAGCAGAGACGACTGGGCGGGCGACAAGAACATGCTGTTCGTGTTGTCTTTTCTGTCTTGGAGGAATGTTGATTTACTGCTATTCAGTGTCAGGGTATGAATTACGCCGACACCTCAAGTACTGAAACACCGTCACGTAACTTTCGTTGATGTACGTAAGAAGGAACACTAGATAACAACTGCACGCTATCCAGGACTGATGTTTGCTGCACACACGAGTTTAGTTTTTGCCGTTATCAGCGGATACCTCACTGTGCACCCTATGCTCAACCTGCTTGAGCGGTGGACAGATTATGATACCAGATGTTACGAAGACGGTTCATTACATATGCTTACAGTCTTTCCATGCTGTACTAGATGCGGATGAATCATAAAAGAATACGTGATTCAGGAATATGCTGGTAACCACAAGGGAAATGAAACACAAAGATCCGAGCGCTTTGGTGATAATTCACATTTTCAGGAACACAGAGATAATGAATTCATTATCCTTGCATCATGTTCAGGGTTACCTACCTGAAGGGAGAATCCATAGCAATTTGATTTGAATCCCTTTACCAATAATAACAGCCTATCTGTTTTTGGCTTCAAAGTAAACATATTTGGGTCACGTGATATTCGAGGCAAGTAGTGAGCTACAGAATCAGAAATGATTATAAGGCCTATGAAGTTTTTGTTTGTTCAAGAGTGATGAACCAGGTAGAAGTGCCCGATGTTTATTCAAATATTCTTCTCGAATCTGTTAATACAAAGCTAAGTTACAATGTTAACACTTTCAACACTCCTAGTGTTAGAGCTGAGGTAGCCGAAGTGAGACGCACATTGTGTATCATATTCTCAAATTGGAACTTATATGTATGTGTTCAAAAGCATTGGGTTTTAGCCACGTGAGGTTTGTGAGTTTTGTGGGATGAAAGGGAGTTAGGGTGAAGGGAAGTACTATTGGCTTCCTGATTTTGTACATCTAGTGTACTGTGAACATTTCACGCGAGTGGCTGCTTGCTTCTTTTGGAATGATTCAGTTGCATTTGTATCACAGCGTCTGTGCTTTAAGACGTCTGTGGACACAGCATTACCTAGATCACTACACGATTACTACAGTCTGCGTGATTTGCTGTATTCTTTTTTCTACGCTAGGTATATCCTGTTCTTTTCACATATTTTGAATTCTCTTGGGAGAGCCAAGGATAATTCTCAGGGCTTCATTATTCATTATTTTTGTCATATACTATCAATTTTGTTATGTTTGATCAAAGCTGGTGCGTGATTATATATAAGAGACACCATACAGTCCATGTACGTAACGATGGCAATTTTGATATTAACTCCATACTGAGGGTTATACACCTTGCGCCAATATCTTGCGAACTCTGATAGTATTATCTTGATCTTCGCTAAGCACTGCAATTTCGTCCGTCCACCATCTAGTTTATGATGAAAACTAAATGTTTGCCAGCATCAAATAATGCATTTACCAAATACCAAATCATTAATTTCTATATGAGAGTAATTGCAGGAAGAATTAAGCATTGTGCAATTTCGTTCGTCCCGCAACTAGTTTAAGTTAAAAAGTTAATGACTTGTCGGTATAAAATAATGCATTTATTTAACGCCAAAAGATTAATTTCTATGTGAGGGTAATTGCAAAGAGAACATTTGCCCGTGACAGTGGGAGGCGGGTATCCTCCCTGGCCTTCACGGTTGTAGGAGTCCTCACCCACAGGAGTGACGCTGGTCTTTGTGGTACTGCCAGCGGGGTGTTGTCTGTGTCAACAGTCCCCTAGGAAGGTGCCACTATAAAGGCTGTTAACACTTATCGATGTGATCTCGTCTGCATCCCTTCAGCAAGCAGCTCCACTCCTGTTGTCAGTGGTGCTGCAAATTATGGAACTTAGGACATAGATCAAAAGTCTAATTTGTTACGTCTTTGTCTTCAGACGACATTTTATGTCTGACTCATGCATCACATGAACAATGGCTGCACCCTCTTTAGGCCATTTTTTTCCGTTCTTGACACCACATGGACCAATCCTCCTTGCCGTGCGGCACTCTCTCCAACCCTATGACCGTATCCCTTATCCAACGACCTCATCTCCCTGCGCTTACAATTCTATTTCCTTCCTCTTTTGGCTTCATTTTTTTTTTTTCTGTTTTGTCTCATTTTCCTTCCTCAGGCCCTGAGGACCTCCGTCCCAACTCCCTCCCCTGGTGACACCGTCAGTGATTTCCCTACCGCTCGTCTCCTCCGATGTGTGAATGTTGTCTCCCACGACCGCCCCTAGTTGTTTTTACCCTGCAGTGCCAGCTCGCCACCCTTGAGCCATGTCACTTCGGAGCCTTTCTTTCTCCTCAGTCCCTCCCTATATCTTCACCATCCTCCTTAGCAGGCTACACATTGGCCCGTCACTAATATCAACATCATCTTGCAGGGTCGGCGATCAAATGCTACGTCTGCAACAGCCACACCAACGAGACCTGCAAGGACCTGTCCTCACCCAAAGCCAAGGATCTTTTGGTGGAGTGTGGCGACCTGGTCGGCGGAGAGAAGTACACCTTCTGCAGGAAGCTCGACATGTACCTTGACATGGACTTTGGAAAACGTGAGCATACACACACACACACACACACACACACACACACACACATATAAATATTCCTTCTGATCCACGGGGAAATGAAACACGATACAAGAAGGAGAAATATAACAGTCAGTTGATATACAAGGAAGAGACGTAGCTCGGACGCCATTTTAGTAAACAATGGCTATTCGAATGGAGGTCGGGTGCGTTCAGTCTGGCAACGTGCGTGTCATGTGTTATGTGGACCAGAAAGAAAACTGTTTACAATTTTTTCGACAGTAAAGCTATCCAATTTGTATAGACTTTCACTAACACTGATACTGAACTTATTTGTGTATTTAAGTATAGAAGATTCAAAGACATTTCTCGTGATAAAGGAGTTAGTGTTAATAACTGAGATGGCATTACTCCGGTCAATACAATGATCATAATCTTTAAC
>JAYMFT010239396.1:0-11074 GCA_038088735.1 Panulirus argus | reverse complement strand
TATATATATATATATATATATATATATATATATATATATATATATATATATTGCAAGAGGTCACAGTGGTGCGCGTGTTTTAGATAATACTAAAAACCACAGAAAAATTAAACATGATAGGTTGCCAAGTGCACTTTTGTGTAATGATCACATCGTCAGGGAAGCTACAAGAATGAGACAGAAGACGTAGAAGGGTCAGTTGATATACAAGAAAGAGACGTAGATAAGACGCCATAGGTAAACAAACATTACAGGTTGGTGGTGTTCGGGTTGGTGTGCTCAGGTTTGGCAATATGTCTGTCATAAAATTCTAATTATGTGGACAGGAAAGTTATCCAGTTTGTATTGACCTTCATTAACATTAATGTTATAATTCTATGTGCATTTAATAATAGAAGATTCAATAATATTTCTCGTGGTAAAGGAGTTATGGTTAATAACAGAATTAGCATTGCTCCAGTCAGTACAGTGGTCATGATTTTTAACGTGATTAAACAAAGCATTTGATTCTTGTCCTGTCCTTTTACTATATTCATGTTGCTTAAGTCTAACATAAAGATCCTACCCAGTCTGATATAAAAACATGAAAATATTTACAAGGTGTTGTGTAAACACAGCCCACAGATTTTTTTCTTCAAGATATTCTTCATAGTATTGTTATTGCTGAAGGCTGCATTTACATTAAAGGATTTAAGCAACCTGGGAGGTAATGTAAAATTATCACTAAAAGGGAGAACTAAAAGATTTTTGGTATCAAGGGGAGGTTTGGGTTCGTCTTAAAAATCATTTCTTTGCCAAATTAAGGTATTTATCAATGAAAGATCTAGGATACTTTGAACTTGGATCTAATAGAATAAATCATCTCAAACTCATCATCAATAAATTCTGCACTGCATATACATAATGCCCTAAGGACCATCGACTGGAATGATGATAATTTAACTCTGACATGTTGAGCTGTGATAATGAATATATGAACAGATATATATATATATTTCTTTTTTGTATACTAAATTCAAACATGTTTCTAACCCAAGGGATCATACAATCTAAAAATGATAAAGTACAATTATTTTCCACTTTTACAGTAAAGTTGATAGAAGGTACTAAATTGTTAAGTAAAGGGAGAAATATCTGTAAATTTTCGTTTGTTGGTCAAACACAAAGAGCATCATCTACTTACCTAAACCAAATTAATTGCCTTAGATGGTAAGGTTTCCCATATTCATTTTGTTACAAAGAATTTCATGTAAAGATTACTTAATGCTGTGAAAGAGGGTTACCCATCGTCATACCAAATTTCTGAGCATAACATTCTCCATTAAATTGAAATATGCAGTCTTTTAGGCACAATTTTACCAAAAACAATTTGAAACAGGTAAATCGGTATATATATTTATTCATATATATTTGTCTGTTACTGGACTGTGCGTTCTTGAGAATACATCATGAGAAAAAAGTCACATATAGCAAGGCTGTATTATTGGGTGCACAGTCTCATCAAAGAACTCACTCCAAAGGAATCTACATTTTCCTTCCACTGAAAGTAGCGCAGTCGAGCTGCAAGAACTTTTCGGAAGGTCTTGGGTAACACCAAGACTCTCACAGAAATTGTTCCTAGGGTAATCATGAATAAAATGAAAAAACTTCTTCATATTTTATTGCCATTTTCCATGTTAGCAAGGTAACGCCAGGAACAGAAGAATAAAGGTCGCATCCTCACACATCCATTCTATACCTGTCCTGTGAAATGCACTGAAACCTCAGCTCTCTATCCACAACCAGGCCCTACAGGTCTTTCCGTTGTTTACCCCAGATGTTTCATATGCCCTGGTTCAACCCAGTTTACTACATGTTGACCCCAGTGTACTTCATCGTTCCAACTCATTCTAACCCATTTATGACTCACACTCCTGCACGTTCAGACCCTTATCACTCAAAATCTTTTTCACCCCATTCTTCCATCTCCAGTTTCGTCTCCCCGTTGTCCTTGTTCCTTCCACTTCTTACACATATATCCTCTTTGTCAACCTTTCCTCGCTCATTTTCTCCGTACGTCCAAACCATTTTAGCACACCCTCTTCAGCTCTCTCAACCAACCTCTTCTTATGGACATACCTCTCCCTCACCCTTTCATTGGTTACTTGATCAAACCACCTCACACCACATATTATCCTCAAACATTTCGTTTCCTCTCTAACGCGGAAAACGGCTTTTAAGTATGAAAAAAAAAGAAAAATGTAATATATGTATATCAGCGCCCTGTGAAGTTTTGAGATTCGATATTTTAGTTGCTCAGGTTACGATTCGATATTTTCGAATGTACGTTACTTCAGGTAAAGTGTTGAGCGTGAAGCTATATTTACACACAAAAATAATATAAAACAAAAAATGTCATGACAATTACTTTGCATATTAAAAGATAGAAAACTATAGATAATGTATATGTCGAAATCTACCTTTTCTGGCTGTACTTGGCATTAACTCGAATGTGGCTTTGACGTAGCCATTTGGCTCAAAGTAAACAAGCTTAAATTAGTGACGAGAAAAGGTGATCGTGTTCGTTTGTTCGTTCTTAAATCTTCAGTAAGACCAGCATCTTTGTGAAGAAGGATTAAGGTAAGGATAGTATTGGGTTAGTATTGTCAGCTTTCGGTTTGCCGGAAGGCTTGTTTGACGTGTGTGTAGGCTAGTTAAGTATTGAATTTGAACTTTGTTTTTGAAATGTGTATACAGACTGCTTAGGTTTGATTTTGAGTTTTATATCGAGTGTGATTGCTCGCCTGCGATTAATTACGTTTGTGAAAGACTATTATGATAATCGGCGGTCAGGTATGTCATTTAATTTTAATGTTTTTGGTAGGGTTTTCCATGTAGTGTTACTGAATTTTTAGGTGTAAATGAATGGTTTTTAGTAATGATTATTTTTCATGTTTGATGGTATTCATATACTTCGAGTTAAACCATGGGCGATTAGGTTTTACAAGTTTGTATGTAGGAGAAAACATAAATGTTGACACGTACTCTATACTACAATATGTATCTGCACAAGTTCCCGGGTTCGAGTCGTTGCTGTTGAAGGGCATTATGTGCCATATATATATATATATATATATATATATATATATATATATAATACAAAAGATCCGGAACGAAGATGCCGTTGGTGCACAAGTGTTTGTGGTTTTCGGTTTAAGGCCACACCGTGTCTATTATAAAATTTATTATGTAAGACAAGATTGAAATGCTTTGTTTAATCATGTAAGAAAATTATGACCTTTGTAGTGATTAGAATGTTGCAAATTCATTTGAAACCTGAAACTCATCTATCAAGAAAAATGGAATCTTCTCATTAAATACTTTCCGTCTGTTTTTCCCCCTTTCTTAATTCTCTCCATATTTCAATTAGGGCCCGGCCTTGATGTGGACTTTTTTCCGTGACTGGAGCCTTTAACATAAAAAAAGTATACAAAGATTTGGATTTTGTGTATTTGTGAAAGTATGTAAACTATTGCTTTGTCGTAAACAAAATAATTTGTATAACAATTGTCTTGATCACATAAATTGGTGCTACTATAGTATGCGGTCTACCAGGGTATCAAACACTATAGTATGCGGTCTACCTCATTTACTACCTAGCCTAGTAAATGAGGTAGACCGCATGCTATAGTGTTTGATACCGTGGTAGACCACATACTATAGTAGCACCCATAAATTTTATGACAGGCACGATGCCAGACCCGAAAACCACAAACACTTGTGTTTTAGGAGCAACTGAGTGAGTATGTCAGCAGTTTTGATGCCTAAGAGACCGGGTATTAGTGTGGATGATTTGATTGCGAAGGTGAGTGGTGTGGCAGTTAAGGGTGTAATTAGGGGTCAAGGCTATTCAATATTATGAATGGATATGGTGAACAGCTTGTGGAATTGTGTGCTGAAAAAGTACTGGTGATCGGGAGTATTTGGTTTAAAAAGAGGGACGTCATACACAAACATACGTATATGAGTAGGAAAGATGGTAAGAGGGCATTATTGAGTTGCACAATAATTGATAGGCGTGTAAAAGAGACTTTTGGAAGTAAGTCTGCTGAGACTGGCAGCTGGTGGGATGATTTGACCACTATCTTGTTTATTCGAGGATGAAGATTTATATAAGTTTTTGGAAAAGAGGAAACAATATCGATGAGAAGAGAATAGCGAAAGTAAGTGAGCTTGGAAAAGATACTTTTGTGTAGAAATGCGAGGAGAGATTGAGTGTATAATGACAAAGTGTGAGTGTGAATGAAGCATGGGGAATGGATGAGGAATGGGAGTTACTTAGGGAAGCAGTGCTGTCATGTGCGAGGGATGCATGTGGCATATGAAAGGTGGGAGGTGGGCAGGTTAGAAAGGATAGCGAATGGTGAGATAAAGAGGTAGAGTTGTTAGTGAGAGAAACGGAAGGCGTTTGGACGTTACTTACGGGGAAGGAGTGCAGATAATTAGGAAATATATAAGAAGTGAAGGGGCTGAAAAAGAGGCGGTGAGCGAGTACCAGTAAATTTAGGGAGAATAAGATGTTTTGGAAGGAAGTAAATAGTGTTTATAAAACAAGAGAACAAATGGGAACATCGGTGAAGGGGGCAAACGGGGAAGTGGAAGCAGATACTGATGAAGTGAGGAGGAGATAGAGTGAGTATTTTGAAGGACTGTTGAATGTGTTTGGTGACAGAGTGGCAGATGTGGGATGTTGTGGTCGGGGTGGTATGCGAAGTCAGGGAGAGTGGTCTGGGGAAAAGAGAAGAAGCGGTGGAAGCCTTGCGGAAGATGAAATGCGGCTGGAGTGGATGGCATTGTTGTTGAATTTATTAACAAAGGGGTCACTGTGTTGTTTGGTGGCTATTAAAGATTTTCAGTGTATGTATGGATCATGGTGAAGTGCCTGAGGATTTGCGAAATGCATGTATAGTGCCTTTGTATAAAGGCAAGGGGATGAAAATGAATGTTCAAACTACATTGGTAAAAGTTTATCGAGTGACCCTAGTAAGTTGTATGAGAGGGTGAAGGCATTTTTACAGAGCTTCAGTTTGGGGAGGAGCAGTGTGGTTTCAGAAGTAAGGGGTGGGGGGGGTGGAACAAATGTTTCCATTGATGAATATGCATAAGAAATACACAGAGAAACAGATGGATTTGTTGGTGACATTTATGGATCTGGCGAAAGCGTATGTTAGCGGTAACAGAGATGCCTTGTGGAAAGTCTTAAGAATATACGATGTGGTAGGAAGGCTGCTTGAAGCAGTGAGTTGTTATCAAGGATGTAAACTTTATGTAAGAATAGGAAGGGACAAGAGTGAATGGTTGCAAGTGAAGGATGGTCTGTGGCAGGAGTGTGTGATGTCACCATGGTTGTTTGTAGATGGGATGGTGAGGGAGGTAAGTGCAAGAGTCATGGAGAGAGGGACAAGTATACTGTCTGCAGGGGATGCGTGGGCTTGAGAGGTGAGTCAGTTGTATAATGATGATACAGCAATTGTGGTAGATTGGAGTGAGAAACTGCAGAAGTTTGTGACTGAGTTTGGAAGCATGTGTGAAAGGAGGAAGTTGAGAGTAAATTTGAATAAAAGCAAGGTTGTTAGGTTTAGCAGAGTTGAGGGACAGGTTAGTTGGGGTGTAGGTTTGAATGGAGAAAAGTTGGAAGTGAAGTGTTTTATATACCTGCTTGTGGACATGGCAGCGGATGGAATCATGAAAGCGGTGAGTCATAGGGAGGGTGAGGGGGTGAAGGATCTGGGAACTCTGAAGAATGTGTGAATAGAGAGATCGTTATCTTGAGGGCAAAAATTGGTATGTTTAAAGATATGGTAGTGTCACTATTATTGTATGGATGCAAGGCATGGGCTATAGATAAGACTGCGGAGGAGGGTGGTTGTGTTTGAACTGAAATACTTGAGCACAGTAAGTGGTGTGTGGTGGTCTGATCGGGTAAGTAAGGAAAGGGTAAAAGAGAGGCCTTGTAATATAAAGAATGTGGTTGAGTGTGCAGAAGCAGGTTAGCTGAAATAGTTTGGATATAGTAGAACGTGTGAGGAAAGGCTGACAGAGAGGATACATGTGTTAGAAGTGAAGAGAACAAGGAGAACGGAGAGGTCAAATTGGAGATGAAAGGATGGTGTGAAAATGATTATGAGCAATCGGGGCCTGAACATGCAGGAGAGTGAAAGGCGTGTACATGATAGAGTGAATTGGAATGATGTAGTATACAGGGTCAACGTGCTGTCAATGGACTGAATCAGGGAATGTGAAGCGTTCAGGATAAACCATAGAAAGGTCTGTGGGGCCTGGTTGTGGATGAGGAGCTGTGGTTTCGGTGCATTAAACATGACAGCCTAGTTGACACTGAGTGTGAGCGAATGCAGCCTTTCTTCCTCTGTTCCTGGCGCTAAATTCGCTAACCTGTTTGTACTGTACAGAAAGACCTGTATACTCATGAAGTCCCGTAACATATGTTTATGATTATGTTTGCTCTCTAATTTCACAATTTCATAATTCACTGTATTTCATATTCACGACTCAACATTATGAAAGCATTTCTTTACACTATATCTAACAAGGTTCTTACATTCACGTTATGGCCTCTGGGTGTCTCACTCTTGCAAATTTTCGAAAAAAAGTTCGCCATTGACGTCATCAAACGTTTAAAAACTTAAAGATTGCGATCTGGTCAACCTTTACTTTTCTCCTTTCCATGGACAAATTTATGATGGCCTTTAAGCTTTCCCTGTAACTCGGTTGTCTTAATTATGGTACCACATTCATTGCCTTCATCTGGACCTTTTTTCTGTCAGTGTGTCATTATTATTTCTGTCACGAAGAGAGAATTTTGCACTCGTTGCCGTGTCTCTTCACATTATATATATATATATATATATATATATATATATATATATATATACAATGTCTCTAATCCTTTGTGTGTGTGCACACTCCGGCCTGAGACAGGTGCCCACCCATATGTCGACCAGCACCGAGGATTGGATAAGCAGCTGTGGGCCGACTGCCATGCCCATGATTCGAACCAATGCGGGCCCGAGTTGATTCATGGTCATTAACGCTTACTGGACTCCACCTGCAAACGGTCATGCCACTAATGAGAAGCCAATTTCGGAGAGGACTTGGCGTTGTCTTTTTCGCTCCAAAGGGGTCCATCATTTCCTTGCTCCTGCGGGAAACGCAGCCTTAAAGTTGTCTATCTACGCTCACACACACACACACACCACACACACACACACACATTTACCCATATACACCTAACATAACAGGAAACTAATTTCTAAGACCATTCTTCGGTGCAAAGACAGCGAAACTCACCATGGGACCTTCGTAATGAAGAGACCGGCTTTTTACTAAAAGTTTCTACTGAATGCGTTCCGTAGCCTAGCACAGCGTGTGTGAAATTGTGGTTTGCGGATTAAAAACAGAATGGACAATCAGAGTACATGATTGATAGGGAAAGAAAAGTGCTTTTTCACATTTATATATATTTGATTTCCACCTGTACATTGTAATAAAAGAAATTATGATTAGTGATGAGCTAAGTCCCGGTTTAAAGAACTTCATGACGTAACTGTGAATACGTGTCACATTTCGCTCTCTCGTGAGTCACTTTTAAGATGAGAGTCGTAGAGAGTGAGGTAAGGAGTGTGTTCCTGCAGTGATGGTGATGCTGGCTTTCTCCCTTAAGCTGTACAGCACAAAGAAAATGTAATTATGATTTATACTTTTCTTTAATTAACCCATTTAGTCCCTCGAAAAGAGTTTCGCTATTGTAAACATGTTTTGAGCTGGTATAACACTTTTCTTTTCCTTCTGTTGTGACCATTAGAAAAAAGTAACGTGTCAGTTACAACACCTTCCCAAAACAGATATGTTTATTATAACGAAATTTTCTCTATCTGTATTTGCATATAAATTTGCTTCATGAGACAAATCTCCCTTGATTATTTCTGCCTGTTATTATATATTATCATATATATATATATATATATATATATATATATATATATATATATATATATATATCGTTTAGAGAAAAGTGTTTGCCTGTTTTATAATAGATTTGCTTCTGCAACAGTTGTATTCGATTTTATGAGAATTTGACTAACAGTAGCGATATAATTTATCATGTAAGTAGCTCATAAAGCAGTAAGTTCTCTCTTAAGATGAAATGTCTTCTTACGTCTTTTGTTTCAAACTTATCATATAATATCTTCGTGTGTTCGTTATCCTCAACTCCCCCTCCCTCTTCGCTTTACCTCCGCTCCCAACACATCTTGAGTACGTGACCGTCTCGGTATGCAATACGCAGGGTGTACCTTGTAATACATATAGAGGTTCAGCCAGCGCTTGGAATTACGTAATGTACTTACGTCTCGACAGCCTCATCTATCGGCCTTGTGTGTTCAGTGTACGGAAACGTCCACACAACCCGGAATTATTATGTGTCACACTAGGTTTTCCTGGGTCAGAGGAGTACGTTAGTTTGCACACTGAGCTCGTAATGGACACGAAGGATTTGTTATGGCATTTTCAGTAATTCTAGTTATTTATAGTGTTCAAGAGCTGTTTTTCCAAAGCTATTTAAACGTTTCGAGGAATAGTGAATAATGCGGATGCAAAACATAATATTCTTTATCACGTTTGTCAGTAATTAGCGTATAGTTTGTATAATGAAAATGTTATATTCTAGTCGGAAGCTATTTGAATGATTCTCTTGAGACACATTTCTGAAAAATTCAGTGAGGGAAGAAGTTCATCTTCAGCAGAGGTGATATATCCAAGAATATACTGATTTTTTTTATAATGTTTCAGTGAATTTGCAAAAGAAAGCAGTAAATGCGGTGATAATCTTGATAATACACGTTCTGGTTTGTTAACATTCATTAAAGATATCCAGCATTTCCAACAGTCGTCGAGGCTCGTGATAAGTGAGCAACTGTCCATCATGCTGCCCGGGGCAGTAAAGTGGTGGAATCTTGTACACTAACTTGTATGGAGCTCATGTGGCTGGCAAGTCCCGACTCTGGGTGGGTCCAACTGGGCAGCCGTGCGTGAACCCTGCGAGAGATTCCTAAACATGTTGCTGTGTGGCATAAAACAAGGTGTTTATGCCGTACGATTTTGCTCATTATTCTGTGGGTGTTGAGAATATGAGCAGCGTGGAGGATGCTGGGAATGTCTGCTCTCGGCGTTTGACATTAATGAAAAGGCTGGTCGTTATTGATACCTTGGAGACGAAAGAATAAGGAAAGGGCATTGTGAATTATGACATGATGTAATTACGTATGTGTACGTTACGGGAAGAGTCGTACACCAGTGGGGCTCCGTCTCGTGTACTTTATGAACCATGAAGAGGAATTTTAAAATGTTTGTAAGTTACCATTGTTCGCAGTCACTTTGCTTTGACCATTCCGACCATCCTCCACCCGTACATTACACCAATATTTTCTTTGAACCGTTTTTTAGCTTATGATCATGGCCTCTGGTGATGCTCCTCGTGAAGAACTGTTGACAGTCAACTTCTTCCAATTAATTTAGGAACTGAAGTCTTGGTATAAGGTCACCCCTTTACCGTATCTTCTCTAAGATGGACAGCTGTGTACCCTACAGTCTTTCACTGTAACCAAGCTATTTTTTAATTCCGGCATCATCTTGGTCACTCTTCTCTGGACCTGCTCAACCATACCTTTGTTTCTCTAGGCGCTGTGACCAAACCTGAGAGGCATAATGCAGTTTCGATGTGTGTTATGAATAGCTTACCGAACGTTGGATTACCTGTACACTTGAAAGCGGAGGGCTTTCTGGCAGTATAGGAGCACGCAGTCTAACCATCCATCTGGCCTGTTGCAGAACTCTAACGGGTTCTTGACGCAGGACCTCCATTCTTTTAAGCAGTGTTGACCCCCAGTTTAGAAGTTTCTTCTTTGCTGGTTATCTTTTGCAGTCTTTCACGTGCAACGCTAGTCAGTGAAACAGGCCTGTAGTTCAGTGTGCTATTTCCTGGTCTTCTTATATAAAGATGGGTACGACATTTGTCTGCTTCCATATCCTTGGAACTACCCTCTCCTCTTTTTTCCCACTGAACAGCATTTCTAGAGGATTAGCAAGCGCCTTTGCGAATTCCTTCAGTACAAATGGGGATTCAGTAGTTACTGCATTATTGGGCCCCATTAATTTATGCTGTCACCCTTACTCGTATGAAACGCTTCTAGAAGCCGAAGACCATCTGTTTATCTCTGCTGCTGCGGACCTGCCCAGTGTGATTACTATTTGTGTGTTACAGGGAGACAGTTTTGTACTGGTGTTGCCCCGTCTCTTAACCTTGTGTATATACACACACACTTCAACCTAAGGTAGGTACCCATTTATCTACCAGCCCCAAGGAGGATGAACCCCTGGGTTGAGTTTGGGCCAACTGCCTCGCCCAGGATTCAAACTACATGGGCTTGACCTGAGGAAGGCCCGTGTTGACTCATGGTCAGTAACGTTAACCGTTACACCAAGGAGGCTAAGAGGGGAGGTGTTGCTGTCTGCATTGATACATAAATGGAAGCAGAGGGAAATGATATAACAAACAGTTTTTAGGATAGTAGTAAGTCTGGCGACGAAATATAACCTTGATAACGATGGTACAGACCTAGAGCACGATGACCTGACTATAATGGGTGGGTTAAGGCAAACTATCGTACCATAGACTAGTACATGTGCGCTCAAGAGTCGCACCGATGTGCTTAAAGGATGTAGGATACATAAATTTTGGCACGTACGTCAACAGAACCACAAATGGAAGAACTGAAGAGAAAGTTTGCATTAGTCTGGCCAGTTATGATCAGCTCAAAAAGGAACACGGTTATTCGGAATCAAGTGTATGAAGGGCATTCACCGGCCGACCGGAATCGAATGCATAGGTTCGAATCCTGTTTGCAGCGAGGTAGCGCTAGGAAACAGACGAAGAAAAAAAACCATCCCCGCATACACACATATATACATACATGCACACATATGCACCGTACATATATATATACATATCAACATATAC
>JAYMFT010239385.1:10000-11074 GCA_038088735.1 Panulirus argus | reverse complement strand
TAGATGGCTCGGGCAGCACGTTGTAGAAAACGTAGAAGTCTCTCTTTAAAGAGAGAGAGAGAGAGAGAGAGAGAGAGAGAGAGAGAGAGAGAGCATGGATTTTGTCAACCAACTCCTCTAAAATCTTCTCGGTGATGACACGACACTTGAGTATGCCAACTTTTAGCAAGTCTGGCATCTTTTATTGACCAATTCTCCTCTCTTAACCTTCCCACTGCGTGTGAGGCTGAATGTCACCGAACCTGACTATTGACCTCCAAGTTCCGATTTATATGACCATAGAAAACGTTGATTCCCGTATAGTCTCCACCAACATATCTCTTCTTGGCGTGTGGTTTCATCTCCGCTCTTTATACGTCCTCCTCTACCATATAATCACCGCGTAGCATGGCCTGTTAATTCCAAATGGCGTATCGTATATGACGTTCTCAATTTCCATGTTTCTTTGTGTGCAGATAGGATCTGATAATGATGGAGTGTCAGCTCTTCTTGATCTGAGTGTGTTCACTGACATGCTGGTATGGGAAATTTCCCTGTATAACGCTCAAAGAATCCATGACTCTGTCTCCATGAGAATGAATATTTCCGAAGTCTGTCTCCTCATGACTGAAGCCCCCCAGTGGTATTTTACGATCCGTGTAAAATGCGTGCTTTACTGCTACGTGTAAAGTCCTGATTGTTCCTTCACTGATATCACTCTATATTTGTTCCGATTTGGAAAATTATCTTTTTGAGGATTATATATTGTCAACATCGCTATGCCCCTGTTTCCTGCAGTTACTCTTCCCATTACGTTTTGTTTGAACAGGTCGTTATCTAGTGTACCCGTAAACTTAAGGCTGTCTCGTATTCAGAGGGCCAGTCCTCCTCTTCTTTTGTCATATCTTTCCCTCTTTGCAGTCATATAACCCTCTGGTCAGAACAGGTCAAATCCTCGTAAGTCTTATCTCCATAGTTCCAACTAAATCAGGAGCACTTTCTCTGATACGATCCATGAATTTAGTTCCTTACCATTTACTCCTCACCCACCTGCATTTGTAAACATTATAATCAGTCTAACAATACCATCATTTA
>JAYMFT010239385.1:0-5000 GCA_038088735.1 Panulirus argus | reverse complement strand
AGGGACGATCGCCGGCAATGAGTAGCCACTAATAGCAATCAACAGAATAAACAGAAGACATGCAAGCTGCCCGATACATGCAATGTTGTCACGACCCACCCCAATCTAGCTACCCAATCCTCTCTAGCTGCCTAGTACACACTAGCTGCCCGTTACACCCCTAGCTGCCCACTACACCCTAGAATGGCTGGAAATGTGCGATAATAACCGAGTGTGGGTATGGAATGGCTGGATGTAGGTGCGGGGTAAATGGGAGTCCATAGGGAGGGCAGATCAAAGCTGGTGGTCCATGAGAGGTTATCTGCCGACCCGACCTGAGTAAAATACAAATACCTCTCCCTCCGGATCAACAGCCGATGGGAAAAAAATCATTTGAGGGGCAGTATACTGTCATGGAAATTAAATAAGAAAGTGTCCCCTACCAATTCAACAACAGCATCAGCGAGAATAAAATCCGATTAATTAAGACAGGATCAAAAGATGCCTTTCGAAGCAAGATTATTAACTGTTGATAGATATCGATGAATTATTTTCCTAGCCTTGATTTGAAGGCAATGATGATCTCTGCATTTGCTTCAAGTGGAAGCAGTCTATCTTAATGTTCTGCCACTACCGCTGAAGAACGTTTGCCCTCGATGTTGTTATATTTCCTACCGTTTATCTATACACCGTCATCTCTGGTCACTGAATACCTGTCTAAAGCAATCATCATATCTTGTGTTGTCGAAATTACCTAGTATTTTTTGAAGTTTGTGTTAGGTCTTCTCGAAGTCTGCATTTCTTTTAAAGACAGTGATGTAATGTCTTCATCTTTGATCAGCTCTGGCGACCAGAAATGTGCTACGTGTTTCAAGTGAAGTTTAGCCAGGTTCTTATAAAGGTTGTATTGCATCCTTTGTTCAGTAGATTTCCTGTCTAGCGTCGGCAGTATATTATGCAGCTTGGCATTGTTTTTCGTATTTATATCACTACTAATAATCATTTCAAAGTCTCTCTCTTCTCTAACTTTTAACACCGGTTTGCCGAACACTGTATATTCGTGATTTATATTTCTAGCGCTAAAGTGAATTACTTTGCACTTGTCTACGTTGAAATTTATTTTTCATGTCTCTGACTGTTCTATCAGTTTGACTAAGTCCTCTTGTATCGTAAGACAGTCTTCCCCTTTTTCCTCTAGATTATATTTCCTGATTTCGTGTCAACGGCAAATTTCGAGATCTTATGTTTGAGTCATGTCTCAAGGTTGTTGATGTTGATGGTGAAAAATATGGGTCCCAAGACTGACGCCTGTGGTACCCCGCTCGTCAAGCGAAGTCAGTCGGATGCTTTCCCATTCAGTACCATTCCTTGCTTCCCTTGTGAGAGCCAGTCCGCTCTCCACGTGCAGATTCGATTTTCTATGCAGTTTCTTAAGTGGTACCTTGGCGAAACATATAACATCAGAGGACATTTGGGGATCCCAGTGAAGAACTCAATCAGATGCGTCAAACATAATTCTTATTCCAACCTCACGGGCGGGGTTGGTAGAAAGGTGAGAGTGGTGGGAAGGGAAAAGAAAGTGAGGAATGATGTGTCGGGCCGCCTCTGATAATACTGGCTTGAAGTAGCAGAATGAAGACGTTTGCAAAGATAAAATGTATTAAGATAACATTAGTGACGGGTTTAAATAGCAACCTTCGTGCATGATGATATTTTTTAACAGCACTTCTCAGGTTACTTACTATCTGCTACCCTGCACACCACCCAAAGTTTCTGCACTGTGGCTCTATTGTTCAACCGCAATAGATGGAACAGTTTTATTTTTACAGAGTCTTTCGACAGGTTGATCCTGCTGAAGACTCACAATAAGATGTGATTATCGTATATATAAAACGATACTTATCTAATATGCAATCAATATGACACAACAGAATAATAATTTCCTCAAGTTTTATGTTAAAAACCCTACAGCATGTATGACTGCACCCTGTATGGATGAGTGTTCATATGTGGTTATACGTTTTCCATGGATATTATATTCATTACGCAAAGTTCATTCGTTTCCTGTAATGTTCAGCATAGCTGGGGATCCAGTAAGTAAGAGGCATACCATAATATAAGACGTCAGGAAAAACGAGGAAGGTTTTTTTCATGGCGTGTGGCGCGAGTGTGGTGGGAGTGAGGCTTCGTGGTGGTGGTGGTGGTTAATACGGGATCAGTTACACATTGGCTTGAAGTCGTAATGAGTGACTCAAACAGATATCGAGCTCGGCACTTGTCGATAAGATTACTTCTCCTTGGAGATGAGCTTTGAAATAACCGAACTGAATAGACCCTACGCCTTATAAATAAGCTGCTAACGATATAATAGTAAATGCGAAAATGACTCGATGTCCATTACCAGGCCAGCGGACATTTTATTATTCATACCCATTTTACCGTTTGTGAATTGGCCTTACGCAGTACTACTTTTTAATCTTGCATTTCACCAGCATACCATTAAAGTCATCAAGATGTGCTCGTATGAATCACGTATCTTAACATTCAGCGGCAAACCTTTTCATGCTCTAGCTATTGCCGGAAGCTAACAAGGACCACATGACACAGAGGACAGGATGCAATAACTTGTTAGTACTTTATCCAGACCAAATCACCGCCACAATACAATATCTACATTCCCATAATACAGATTGCTTTGTCACCTCAACATATGTGTCAGTACCTGTGTGGTGCTGACCCCACACCTTCTCCTGACTTCACAGCATCTCATTATGCACACCGCCGCCCTATAGCCAACACCAATCTTTCGTTCCAGGCTGTAAACTGTTTGACAGCTCCCTGGGTAACTAAAAACAAAATGGTTAAGCAACTATTGAAGTGCATCCTTTTTCCTGCTACTTAGGTCAAAAGAGCTGCTCCTTACGACAAACCCAGCAGATGTAAAGGTCACCCTCGAGTTGGCGACACCTACCTTTGTGGATGGAGGAAAGGACATGGCCTCTGTGTGTGTGTGTGTGTGTGTGTGTGTGTGTGTGTGCTAATTAAAGGGTGGGTAGGAGTGGGATGGTTCAATTATAACTGAATAATTCAGACCTCTAGCACAAGCTACGAACGACATTGTTATTTGAGATTAACATCACTCTCAGCATAATTGCTTAGTCGTACTTTATCCCTACATTTGCTGCGTAAAATATAGCGCTGTGTGTAGGTGTCCTAGACTATCATGGTGTTCCTCTGTCACCCCTCCCTCACCAGTCTTCCCTCCTTGCCTTGCTACACTGTCATCCACTCACACTTCCGCTGCCCCGCCTCAGCTCACTAACGAAAGCTGCGGAATAGTAAGAAAGGGTCGACACTCCCTGGGTTCCCACCTCACGGGAAAAAGAGGACTAACAACGCAGACCGTCCCAGTTGGGAGGGTAGACGGTTGTTCGTATTATATGACATTTCCACCGGATTTGTGAAATCTACTTTTAGAGAAAGCGCTATCCCCTGGGGTTGCTGACACTTGCTGAAAAGTGTTCTTTGCAGCAATTCTTCTAGATTTCTATTCCTCTCACGATATATATTCAGAGGAATACAAAGGGATTCAAACAACAACAGGCTGTTTGTGATAGTGGAAGATATGAGAAACTCACAGAATAGCGTGGTAAAAGTTTGAGGGCAGACTGATGAGTCAAAGAGAATAACCTGCATATTGCTGTTTGACTGTGGTGTTGCAGTTAATGAAAGTCGTGGACTTGAAGCGAAGTATTTATCACTTCTGTTATAAAACGTGTCTATCTTACTGCCTTCATCTACTCTAATTGGCAAATAGTTCCATATGTTAACAATCCTGTTGAAGAAAAGGTACTTCGCATTTGCAGACCTTTCCACAGTTGTCCAATGACAATGAAACCAAGAGTTTCATTCGCTCTTTTCACTGCTTCTGTGTGCACTCCTTACTTGATTTAGGTCACCAGAGATCATTTCGCCCAAGTTTTTGTCCATATGTACCTTTTGCAGTTCAACAGATTCCATACCATAACTTGCCTTTTCGTTTTTACTACCGGTATGTAAAACTTTTCTTATCGACATCAAAATTCATTTGCCACCTATGAGCTCAGTCCAACAGTTTGTCTACGTCAATTTGAAGCTGTAGACACTCATGTTCGCTTGTAGGTTCATCTACCAGCTTTGTAACATCAGAAAATTTTTGATATCTTGCAATACAGCCCATTATCATTATCATTAATGCATATGAGAAAGAGAACCGGTCCCAAGACTGATCCTTGTGGCACTCCACTTGTTACGTCTAACCAATCTGAGGCTTGACCATTAAAAACTACTCTTTGTTTACGACCAGTTAACCAGTTTCCTAGCCACTGAAGTACAACCCAATCAATGCCATGTGAATTAATTTTTGCTGGTAATCTTTAATACGGAACCTTATCGAAAACTTTTTGAAAGTCTAGACGAATAATATCAACTGATTTACTTTCGTCATACAAGTTGATTATATCATTAAAGAAATCAAAGCAGATTTGTCAGACATGAGCGATTTCGTCGAAATCCACGCTGAGAATCGTTTATCAAATGGTGGTCCTCTAAATGGTTTACAAATCCATCTCAAACTATATCTATACCTATATCAAGCTATATTATATCTATATCAAGCTTTTCTAACAGATGTCAAGTCACTTGAGCTGCATATCAATATGGGTGAATATCAGCAAGAATAAGTTTGGTACAAACATTTCTCTTCGACATTGCTTTCTGCAACTACTAGGAAGAGTCTCCGAAAATAAATAAAAAATTTTATCCTAAAACAACAGTGCATGAAACACTCCAGTATGTTTCTCCCCTGTCGTGCCAGCCTCCTTGTTCTGGCTGGTAGCCGCAGCGGGGAGACTGTCTCAGCTGGCTTGAATCTGGCTTAATCTGCATAACTGGATTTAACTGAAATTGCCAAACACATCAATTTCTCATGCTGACCAGTCGTCACTGTCAACGAAACTTAAAGATACAGTATATCTGTCCAT
>JAYMFT010239374.1:0-10000 GCA_038088735.1 Panulirus argus | reverse complement strand
TCACAGAGGCACACTTCCTTAGGAAACAAGGAGGCATGCAATCCGGGTCATACGCTTTGTTCACCTGCATCTGGGAGTGAACTCAAAAGACTCAGCACGAGTGTGGGAGAGGGAAAAGGTTCAGTTAGAAGTAGGGGGAGGGGGGATTTGAAGTGGAATCATGCAACGTTGAGTTAGAGGAATGCATGATACCGAAAGGAGATGGTTTATCAGCTAGGGTCTTAGCAACAAAGTGATAAGGTAAGGTAAGGGAGGAAAAGTTAAAGATTTAAAGGTTATGCGGAAAACTTTTGGTTAAGGACCAGAGAGAGATTTATCAGGTGCAGAAAAGGTTACAACAGTATGCCTTCTTTTGGTGAAAGTGGGCTTAAGTCTATGAAGAACAGCTTTGCAGTGATTCCGAATAGAGATGAAGGTGGCATGAAATACAGAGGAAAATGTTTCATGATTCAGTTTACTCTGTTCCTGATGTGACAAAGCAGTGGAAGAAGGACAATCAAATCATGACTTAGGGGATAAAATTTTAGTTAAAGAAGGGACGCAGGACTCCATCCCTGCCAAGATGACCTCTGCTACACGGTCTGCACAACTGAAGGATCTCAGCTGTTGAAGCAGTACTGGTCCCGAGGAAAGTTATCAAAAGTATTGCATAAGACAGACCACTAAGCCCTACTAAAGACCCAAAGCTAATGTTTCGAGGGGAGAATAGGGGGTGGACTTATTGTTAAAACAGGGAAATAAGGCTGTTGTGGGGAGACCCGAAAGGGGCAGGAATCATGTGTCTATAGTGAGAGGGTTCAGAGTATTAAAAAATTCGAGTATGTTACTGGACTGGTAGCGATGATTAGGAACTCGTGTTGGGTGTTTGATTAGTTGTTCTCCGGAAACCATTCATACTTCCTCGTCTCTTGACATAATTCCAAACCAGCGACGGAGAGAGCCATCAGTATGGTGTTCTGTCCGTTTATGTGCACATGCAAGTAGGAAAAGTTAGAGCTGAGAATAAGAGAGGTTGTGTGGGTTGCACGTTTCTAAATGTTGTGTGTGAGACGGCGAGAGAGTGTATGTTTTTGGAGTGAATGCTTGCAACCTAAGTGCAGGTGAGGTAGAAAGGTAGTATAGTAACCTGAACCAGGGAATGGAACATGATAGCTACTTCAGTGTTGGCTCAGGGAGCCACCATCACTAAACCTCCAAATACCAAGGCAGTACTACTTCAGTGGTCGGTGGTTACCTGCTGTAGTTGAAGTGGCATTTGTAATATAAGCAGTCATTGTTGTAGTGGTTACAGCTTAAGTAGCCGTTGTTGTAATCTTAGTAGTAGTGGTAGTAGTAGTAGCAGTGGTAGCAGTAGTTTTAGACATACTGGAATTTGATTCCAGACGAGATGTGGGGCATGGAAACAGAAAACGGGACGTTCACAGGCCTTTTGGGGAGTCTAAAGCGGGACGAGGCTGACATTGGAATGGCTATTCTTTACATGTCACAGGCGAGAATGCAGATCATACAGTATTCCGCACCGTATGACACTGAGGTAATACGTTATCTGTAATTACTTTATTTCATCTTATATCTGAAGATGAGATTTATCAGCCATTTAAAAAATTCTGTACACTGCAATATATTTGAGCAGTCAAACTGTTTGCGCTGGTTGATGGAAAATTTATTCAAAGACTCGCATGTTTGTAATAGATTATGACAATTTATCTTCGAATTACACATTAACTATCCTATTTTCAACATCTAGGGAAGGGTTTGGGATATGTATTGCTCTTTGTGAAAAATATTCACAGGTACTGCATTCAAAGTTCATGATGAAAATCATTGATGCGTCTTAATGTCCCTATGTACACAAGATGAAAAAGAAGTATAACACTTTTTGTATGAGACAATATGGCACCACGGACCAAGGAGTTTGAGAGGTGCCCACTGGTTTGGCATCACATTGGTAGTCCTGCTTTCATTATAATGTAATATATCGATTATTAGGGATACCTCAAGTCATTTGCAACAATGAAGGTTACATTGATTTCTTATTCATATGGAAGTAATCATAAAGTAGGGTTACAAGAATTGTTAAGAAATTTGTTTCACATTTATGCTTACCAGCCCTACTGATACAACACGAGTAGCGTTGATTTCGAAGTTCATTGGAATTATCCAGGAAAATATTTCATTTTATATTCTTAATGTATACATTACAGTGAAGTTTTCACTATATAGACACAAATTCATCTCTATCCTTAATGATCTTAAGGTGTGTTTGCTATTTCGACTGTGCTATAGTGGGCTACCTTCTAAAGCAGACTCGAGAATATAAGAGTAGATGGTATTAATATTATAGGCGACTCTTCTATGTACTGAGCCAGAAGTAAATTGTGAGATTCCTGCACATCTTGCTTCCAGCCTCTAGTGAGGTGTTCCATCATGTGATAGGACTTGCTGCGACCCTACTCTAAAGAACTATATCTATCTTTCTTTCTTTCATATCTGTTCTCTGTTAACCGTGTAAGCGAGGCGGCGCTGGCGAACAAACTAAGAAAAGGCTTCATTCGCTCACACTTATTCTCTAGCTGTCATTTGCAATGCATCGAAACTACAACTCCCTATCCATGAACAGGCCTCACAGACCTCTCAGTGGTTTTCCCGGACTGCTTTATATGCCCTGGTTCAGTCTATCGACAACACCTCGCTCAACGTATACCACGTTCCAATTCACTCTATCGCATGCACGTCTTTCACCTTCCTGCATGTTTCAGCCCCTATCGCTCAGCTCCTTTTTCGCTCCATCCTTCCATCTCTAATTAGGCTCCCCTTTCTCTTTGTTCCCTCCACTTTTGGCACAAATATCCTCTTTGTCAATCTTTCCTCACTCATTCTCTCCATATGTCCAAACCATTTCAGCACACCATCTTCAGGTTTCTTAACCACAAACTTTTTATTATTACACGGCCCATTCAGCCCTGTTGATCTGTCCGTCTTCACTCAATGCTGTCGATCACCCACTCTTCAACTAGCACTGTCAGTCAGCACCTTTTCAACCAGTACTGTCAACCAGCCCCTCTCTACCCAGTACTGTCGATCTGCTCCTCTTCATTCACTACAGTCGATCTACTCCTCTTCTCCCGGCACTGTCGATCTGCCTTTCCGCACCCATTACTGTCAATCTGCTCCTCTTCACCCAGTGCTGTCAATAAGCACCCTCTCCACCCAGTAAAGAGGATCAACTCTTCTTCACCCAGTACTGTCGATCTACTTCTCTTCATCCAGTCCTGCCGATCTGCACCATTTCAACAACTATTGTCAGTCTGCTCCTCTTCATCCGGTACAGTCCATCTGCTCCTATTCACCCAGTAATGTCGATCTGTCCCCCTTCACCCAGTACTGTCGATCTGCTCCTTTTAGACCAGTAATGTCGATCTGCCCTTCTTCACCCAGTACCGTCGATTTGCTCCACTTCAGTCAGTGCCGTCGATCTATTTCTCTTCATCCATTACCATCAATCTGCCTCTATGCACCATGTACTGTCTATCTTCTCCTCTTCTTCGATTATTGTCGATCTGCCCTTCTTCAACCAGAAATGTCGATATGTCCATCTTCACCTAGGATTGTCGATCTGCCCCTCTACACCCTGTACTGGCTCTCTTCTCCTCTTCATTTCTTTGTGTCAATCATCCTGTCATGTCCAACGGTAGAGAATCCTTAATTTTTTTTATGCTGAAAGTTCCAGTCATGGATAATTGTCCACATCAAGGCCGGACCCTAATTGAAATATGGAGATAATTATAAAGCGGAAAAAGAAAAGACTTGGGAAAGTATTTACGAATTTTGGGGGAAAGACATGAGAAGGTAGGGAGTTCCAAAGCTTCAACGTCTAGGGAAAGAAGCAGGTATCTAAAAGGCCCACCCTTGAGTTGCTGATGGTCACACAATAATCACATGACGCAGCGGCTTGATGAGTATTGCTTGGTCTAGCTAGTGGTGTGGGCACACAAGCAACCAGGTCTCGGGAGCAAAAACCAAAGTAATACCTATAGAATAGGAAAAGTGAACCAACATTGCGGCGCAGGGCAAGAGGGTCAAGTTGGAAATTAGCCTGGGACAGTTTATAAGTCGGAACGCTTTCAACACAATTCTGTTTAGTACGGATGTCGAGCTAACCACCTCAAATGTGACAGTAGTGTTCCATACAAGGAAGAATCAATCCATTGTATAAACGGAACATATCTTCAGAAAAGAATAAGTTATGACATCTAAACAAGGGACCCAGTTTTTTAGAGGCACAGTTAGGTACTCCTGCAATGTGGGTATTCCAAAAAAAAGTGAATGTTACTGTTATACCAAGTATATTCAATGAGTCAAGAGGTGGAATTACAGAACCGCCAAAGGAGACGAGAGTTGTGAGGAGTTTTTCGATAGAGAGATGGGTAGAAACTGGGTCCTTGAGGCATTAACTTAACAAGATCTTGTGTACCCCACTGAGATATCCTGTCCAAGTCTGAGTTTAATGAAGAAGCTGCGTCACATCGAGATACAGATCAAATGAGAGAAGAGGGAGCAGAATTAAAGGATGTGGATTAATGCAGTGTTGAGTAGTCAGCATATGAGTGCATTGGATTATTTGTGGAAGAGAGAAACTCGTTAAAAAAAAAAAAAAGTGTAGAGGGACAGTGCAGAACCTTGAGGGACACCGCTGTTACTGAAGAAAAGGGGTAGGCTGATCCATCAACAACCACAGAGATAAACTGGCTGGAGAGGAAGCTTGATATGAAAGAGCGGAGTTAGGGAAGGAAGCCAAAAGAGGAAGCTTAGAGATGAGACCCTGATGCCACATCCTGTCAAAAGCCTTAGATATGTCAAAGGCAACTACATATGACTCCCAGAAATCTTTCAAGGATGATGACTAGACATAAATGAGATATTAAAGAATATCACCAGTGGATTTTGACCTACGGAAGCCATACTGGTGATCAGAGAAAAGACTGTTATTTTCGAGGTGTTTAAGGATATGGAAGCTGAGGAGGGATTCAGATACTTTGGAAATGGTAGATGTCAAAGCAACAGGACGATAGCAAATGGCCAGGTACGTGTTATTATATTCTTCTATACATGCGAAGACTTCTAGGGTAGAATTCAAAGTCACTCCTGTATGGGGTAAGCTTTGGTGTACATAGATGGTTCAGCAATTCGCGATATTTGCGTTGCAGTTTTGTGACCATCATAGGCTTACTTTTCAATGCCATACCATAGGACTCATTGGGTTTGGGTGTCTCGTGAGTCTCCTTCACTCTCTTCCTTGCTTCACCATATGAAATATTCTCCTCTGCCTTAACTGTGCTGACCTCCTTCTCAAACTTGTACCGAGAGCATTCTCGGTACGAGTTTGGGTGGTTGCCTCCACAGTTAATGCAAAGTACTATCTTGGTAGTGCAATTGTCAGCAACGTGGTCCTCGCTTGCATACTTTCCACAACGAGATGAAAGAGTACAAGACTTTTCACCGTGGCCATACTTTTGGCATCTACAACATCGCAAAGGGTTTGATATGTAAGATCTTACAGATACCTTAACATAACCTATGGAAATGTCTATCGTCGTTGATAAATTCTGTGATAAATCGAGCAGCGATCACTTCCTCGTCTGCAAGTTCCTTCACAGTTTCGTCCTCACTCATGTCCATGACATCAGGACAGAAGATTACTCCTCTGCATGAATTCGTGGTCACCGGAATAGAAGCCACAACATCATATGAATGGAACTTTCTCGGCTTAAGTAGTTCCACAACTTGATTTGACGACTAAACTTTGATAAGGTCACCAGTAGCCAGTTTCCTTACCATTTCAACAGCACCAGCCTGGCCATCAATCACTTTCTTGATGAGGAAGGGGATGAATGAATGCAGAGTCGTTGAATCGGCCGCATGTATCAGCACGGATTCCGCGTTTTTTGACTTTATGTCAAGCATAGGTCGGTCACCACCGCTACCCCCTACTGGATACCTTAAACACCTTGCCTCTTCTCTCTCTCTCTCTCTCTCTCTCTCTCTCTCTCTCTCTCTCTCTCTCTCTCTAAAAAGAAGAAAAAAAAAAAGAAGGGGGAGCTGATCAGACAGAAAAGCGTCCCAAAGTAGGGCCGGGTTAAGGTCTCCCGCCGTCATCTCTCATTTGGGTGCACAATTCTGTCCAGCCAGCCTCTGTAAAATGAACCAGTGGCCCAGCAACACCAGAAACACCGGAAAACACTCAGCTATCTGTAAACACAAAAAAGAGAAGAGTTACACTCAAAATAAACACAAAAGATAAAATTTTGGGGGATGGGGGTGGCTGGGGTAAATGCTTCACTAAGCTTAAAGCTAAGCTACGCAAAAAAAAAAAAAAGGTAAAAAATGGACACCTTTCTTTTACCAGATCTTAAAACCATGACAACGAATCGTCAGCTTCTTTCTCACAATTCTTTGAAAATCTCTCTCTCGTTCAAAGATTCTATGGAACGTTTATAGGTTTAGATATTAATGTTGATATTTTCATTGATTTTGATACTGATTATGTTATTTTATTGATTTTAGTCTCTTGATAATCATCATCTCTTCATTAACACAGTCAAGCTGCTTTTTGATTCGTTCGGAGCCTCCGCTAGCTAAGTGGCAAGCTTTAGCTTTCCCATTCCAACAATGGACGTGGCTGGCGATCCTGGCCTGCCTCATCATCTCTGGCCCAGTTCTCTTTCTCCTCGCCGTGGCCAGCGGCAGATGGTGAGTCCATCTTTACCATCCTCCAAAATTAACTAGCAATACTAGATACACTCGATGGTCGGGCGCATACCTTCACATAGCCCCACGACAGATTGTGTTTCCACCGATTGATGAGAAGCCAAACCTATGTCCACCATAACCAGTTTCCTGTCCCCGATATCAGTGATGACGTAGGTCATCTGGGAATTATATACACTTGGAACATGTAATTACAGAACGTAGGGCATCACCTCACCTTTATGATTATCAAATGTAAAGCTTTGATAAGCTAAAAAGAACAATATGAAGCAATTAATTCATAGGTATTTGATAAGCAATATAGGTAGGTATAAAAGCATTCATAACAGTAGTATGAGCATTCATAACAGTAGTATGACAATATATAATAATGGTGTAGTGCTGTGACAACTGTTACGTTTACTCTAGAAAGCAGAGAATGCCTTTATGACAGTCAAATACTGAAAGGACGCATTTCATATGTATAAATGACATTGCCTAAGATGTTGATATCCTGTGTCAATTAACTGTGGAGGACAAAGGTTGTACAGGTATGAGAGCAAAACTGGGAAATGGTTGGCCGGTCGTTACTGAGCATTTGTGGAACAATGGGTAAGGGCGGAGAGAGCTGAGTTCCTGCTAGTATTTTTCTAAGAAAAATGCAGCTACATTTTTTAAAATATAATTTCTCAATAGTCATAGACATTGTTCATTAAGTAACATATAGACGCAGGTCACTCCCGTCCTTAACTTCCAGTACTTTTCTAGCTTGGCTCCAGGGTCATATTTAATGAAACTTTAAGCTATGTGTTTGTTATGTTTCCCATATTAAGTAGAGACGTATGTGTGGGTCTGTATATGCAGTATGGAAGGTAATATGAGCTATACTGTTACATCTTAACTAGTAATTACTGGGTGATTTATTCAGTTAAGAAGACTACATCATACTAAAAGTCACTGGCCATCATTTACTGGAAAGAAAAATACATACGGGTAAATCATAAAAACGAAATCATTTCTCTGGCTGGAGGCTATTCCATGTGAGAACGTATGTACCCTGATCTGAACCACCATTGTGGTCCGTGTGCGCTGCCCACACTCCCTTTACGACTTACCTCACTAGAGCGGGTAATAGTGGGGTGGCATCAGGTTGTCCTTTTGTCATCACCTGGTGACTGATAATAAATTTGTTAGGATTGACCTGATTATGCGAGTCTATATTGAAGTGAATAACACTGGAAACAATGGAGTTGAAGGTACCACAAATAGATAACAATAGTCGGACGGTTGTTATATGAGTGGTTTCGTCATTTGCCATTTTACCCTATGATAAACATATCACTAGCATTGATGTTTAATATGAAAATAGAAATAGGAGTGGCATTAGTTATTACTTTTGTCTTATAATACAAATGCTATGTTATATTTGTTTACGAAATCATGTTTGTCGAATATGACTAAGATAATCCTTATAGGTTTCTCCTTATGTATGATATACTTTCAGCATTACAGAATGATCTTAAATACCGTCATACATATCGCAACATGTATTACCGAATCCTGTAAGTATATCTTATTTCAAACGCTTATAATTACAGATTACATAAGTCATAGTTGATACTCGCGACAGTAAATCCTTGGTTATGATGAAGCATTACATCCAATCCTCTTCAAGAGATGGAACCACAGTCACTGGTGAGGGGGGGTTGGTAGGGATATACGCTCGACTTTGGAGCGGGACTGTATATCAGGTGCTAACCATGCTGTGAGCTCGTCTTGAAATTACACATAAGTACAAAATTTTCTTGTATCCATTCACAAGTGAAGCACTGAAGGCTTGTTGACTGATTATTTGCTGTTTTGGAATACAGGCCCAAATGCCAAGGTAATTAAGGCGTCAACATCAAGCTACATCCACCAACGGAAAAATCTTTGAGGATAATTGTAAGATCACATACACTCTCATTTTGCATGTGGCCCATAAACACTTGAGTATAAGATGATTGAATTAAGATAACTTAAAATCATTGAGAATATCTGTGGGCTTTCTCTTTGTGACATCGTATTTTTCACTCATGATCAAAATCTAAAGGGCATTTTAATATTACAGAAAAGAAAATAGAAACCAGATGAGGTAAGTTGTTGCACTTACACCCCTAGATATGCTTGAGGACACTAAGTAGTGTGAGGAGGATTGATAGTGTAAGGCATAATAATGCAAGGGAAAAGCGAGGTAGCAAGTGCTGAAATAGTTCAGGCATCTGGAGGGGATGAGTGAAGAAAGACTGAAAAAAATATGCATGTTTTGGAAGTGGAGGAAGCAAGAAAGAGGGGGATTGGGAGGGGTTGAGAAACCGAGGAGATGGATGGATGGAAGGCTTAGGGTATGAAAGCGTAAACATTCAGGAATATGAGAGACCAGTGCTGGATAGAATGAATATGATTGATGTGGTATATGGAGGGTGATGAGCTGTCTGTGGGCTGAACTAGAGCAAATGAAACTGTCAAGAAGGATTATGGAATAGTCTCTGGAAGGTAGGCTTTGCCTTTGGGATGGATACATGATAGCTAGAGATTTTATGTATGTAACTGAGACCGTTGTCCGTCTTTTCATGACCCTGCCTCACGTGGGCGAGATAGATGATTTGGGATAAGAACAAAAGTTTTATGCGTGTATAATTTTCAACAGCGGCGATGAGCACGGCAACCTACAAACCCTTAGCTTCAGCTGGTACTACAGCTTCGGTCTGCACTTCAATGAGCCGCAAGTTTGCTTGCCTCGCATGGGCAGCACCCAGGTCTTCATCATGTTCCTGTGGGTATATACCATGATCCTCACCATTGCCTACTCTACAAACCTCACAGCCTTCATGGTCGTAAACAAACAACCCGCTATCATCAATACCATCAGGGAACTTCATGACTCCAATCTCAAAGTCGTGGGAATCGGAGACTTCTATTACCACCAGTTAGCCTCAGCCAGCGATCCCTACCTAAAAGTTAGTGTGACACACCATTCTTGGTCTACATACATTCGACAAAATGCATTTCCCTTAGTTTCCAATAGAACTGCAAGATGTACTTCACTTAAAAACCTATCCTTTTGTGATACAACTTCGACATTATGAAATATTAACGTTACCGTCTATCAATTACAGTAATTACAGCATCCGTTCCCGTGTACTGAAAGAGTTGACCTCTGAATATGCAATTGTGATTGCTCGGATGTTCCGTGTCTGTTTGAGACCCAAAA
>JAYMFT010239363.1:0-11074 GCA_038088735.1 Panulirus argus | reverse complement strand
GATGGTCAAAGGGCATTATTAGATTACGTATTAATTGATAGGCATGTAAAAGAGAGACTTTTGGATGTAAATGTGCTAATAGGAGCAGCTGGTGGGATGCCTGATCACTCTCTTGTGGAGGTGAAGGTGAAGATTTGTAGAGGTTTTCGAAAAATGAAAGAGAATGTCAGGAAGAAGAGAGTGATGAGAGTAAGTGAGGCTGGAAAGGAGACTTTTGTGAAGAAATACCAGGAGAGATTGAATGTAGAATGGCATAAGGTGAGAGAAAATGAAGTGAGGGGAGTGGGTGATGAATGGGATGTATTTAGGGAAGCAGTGAAGGCATGTGCAAGAGATGCATGTGGCTTGAGAAAGGTTGCAGGTGGGCAGATTAGAAAGAGTAGTGAGTGGTGGGATGAAGAAGTATAGTTGTTAGTGAAAGAGAAAAGTGAGGCATTTGGACAGTACTTACAAGGAAGAAGTGCAAGTGAATAGATGTATAAGAGAAAGCAGCAGGAGGTCAGGAGGAAGGTGAAAAAGAGGGCAAAGGAGAGTTGGGTTGATAGGGTATCATTAAACTTAGGGAGAATAAAAAGATGTTTTGGAAGGAGGTAAATGATTTGTGAAAGAGAAGAGAACAAATAGGATCATTTGTGAAGGGAACAAAGGGGGTGAGTGATAACTGGTAGTGATGGATTGAGGAGATGGATTATTTTGAAGAAGTGTTGAATGTGTATGATGATTGAGTGGCAGATGTAGGGCGTTTTGGTTGGGATGGTGTGCAAAGTGAGAGTCAGGGAGAGTGGTTAGGTGAAGAGAGAAGAGGTAGTAAAAGGTTTGCAGAAGATGAAATCCGGCAAGGCAGCAGGATTGGATGGTATTGCAGTTGAATTTATTAAGTAAGGGGTGACTGTTGTTGTTGTTTGGTTGGTAAGGATATTCATTGTATGCGTGGATCATGGTGAAGTGCCTGAGGATTGGCGGAATGCATGTTTAGTGCCATTGTACAAAGGTAAAAGGATAAAGGTGAGTGTTCGAACTACAGAGGCATAAGTTTGTTGAGTATACCTGGAAAAATGTTCAGGAGGGAATTGATTTAGAGGGTGAAGGCGTGTACAGAGCATCAGACTGGGGAGGAGCAGTGTGGTTTTGGAAGTGGTAGAGGGTGTTTGGATCAGGTGCTTACCTTGAAGAATGTATGTGAGAAATACTTAGAAAAACAAATGGAATTGTGTGTAGCATTTATGGATCTTGAGAGGGCATATGATAGGGTTGATAGAGATACTTTGTGAAAGGTCTTAAGAATATATGATATGGGAGATAAGCTGCTAGAAGCAGTGAGAAGTTTTTATCAAGGGTGTGCGGTAAGGAAGACAGGTGAGTAAATGGTTCCCATTGAAGTTTGGTCTTCAGCAGGGGTGTGTGATGTCACCATGGTTGTTTAATTTGTTTATGGTTGGGTTGGATAGGGAGGTAAATGCAAGAGTTTTGGAGAGAGGGGTGAGCATGCATTCTGTTGGGGATGAGAGGGCATGGGAAGTGGGCCAGTTGTTTGCCAAGTATACAACACTGGTGGCTGATTCGAGTGAGAAACTGCATAAGTGGTGACTGAGTTTGGAAAAGTGTGTGAAAGGAGAGGGTTGAGAGTAAATGTGAATAAGAGCAAGGTTATTAGGTTCAGCAGGGTTGAGGGGCAAGTTAGTTGGGATGTAAGTTTGAAAGGAAAAAAATTAGAGGAAGTGAAGTGTTTTAAATACTTGGGAGTGGACTTGGCAGCAAATGAAACCATTAAAGTGGAAGTGAGTCATAGGGTAGGGGAGTAGCGAAGGTTTTGGGAGCTATGAAGTATGTGTGGAAAGAGAGAACACTATCTCGGAGAACAAAAATGGGTATGTTTGAAGGAATAAAGTTCCAACAATATTATATGGATGTGAGGCATGGGCTCTAGATTGAGTTATTTGGAGGAGGGTGGATGTGTTGGAAATGAATGTTTGAAGACAATATGTGGTGTGAGGTGGTTTGATCAAGTAAATAATGAAAAAGTAAGAGAGGTGTTTGGTAAAATAAAGAGTGTGTTTGAGAGAGCAGAAGAGGGTGCATTGAAAAGGTTTGGACATATGGAGAGAATAAATGAGGAAAGGTTGACAAAGAGGATATATATGTCAGAGGTTGAGGGAACAAGGAGAAGCAGGAGACCAAGTTGGAAAAAAAAAAAAAAAAATTGAGCGATTTGGGCCTAAACATGCAGGAGGGTGAAAGGCATGCACAGAATAAAGTGAATTGGAACGATGTGGTATACTGAGCGACATGCTGTCAGTGGACTGAACTAGGGCATGTGAAGTGTCTGGCATAAATGATAGAAAAGTGGGTGGAGCCCAGATGTCGATAAGAAGCTGTGGTTTTGGTGCATTACACATGACAGCTAGAGACTGAGTGTGAGCGGATGTGGCCTTTTTTTGTGTTTCTTGGTGCTACCTCGCTGACACGGGATGGTGATGCTGTTTCCTGTGGGGTGGGGTGGCGCCGGGAATGGATGAAGGCAAGCAAGCATATATATTAGTATAGTATACATGGGAGCAGGTTTTCTCAAATACACATAGAATTGAATACGACAACATGTTTAGAGTTATTAATCTTCTTTCTTATGTTCTCTAATTTTCTCAATATTGCTCTACATTTAGGTGGGTACTCAAATGCCAGTTGTCCATAGTTCATCATTTATTACTTTCAAGCTTTCGCTTACACAGATTCATCATCAGGAATCTACGAAAAGAGAAAAACTGCTTCACAAAACAAGGATAAATGGAAAATGCAAACAAAATATAAAAACACTGGAAAAAACACAGCACATAGCACATAAAAGTAAGGGAACACACTAAAAGCAAAACAGCAAAATCAAGAAGGGTAGTATGAGTAACAATCTAGATACAACATATGGAAACAGAAATGTAGAAAAACTTACAGTTGAGAAAAAATCAGAATAAAGATATTAATTGAGGTAGGAATATAGAAAATCCATCACTAGATACACTAAGTAGGTCAAGTGACACCGTTGCTGTCTGGGTGCGGAGATGAGGTCAGCATGGGCTCGTCTGATTCTCTCTGACCTTCATAACCCAGGACTGTGTTCCTGCCGTACAGGGATAGCGGACTCAGTAGCTTGTGGCAGGTCAGTGATGTGTCCCATCTGTCTGTGTCCTGTTGGTGGGCCGTTAAAGAGCTGTATGGCGGTGGTCATGTTTGGATGGTGATGACAGGTGCTTTCTCTCTAATGTGAATGGTTTCTAATATCTGTGGTCTCCTCTGATCTCTGCAATTAGTAATGATTTTAGTGTTATTCACTATGATCTCCCTCGTTAGTCTTGTTCCATGCATTTGTTCATGATTTTGTTTGATTCCACCTTCTTGTAAGATTTTGGGGAGTCATGTGTTGTTGCCCTTTACATATCCAAAGCTTTTGAGAGTGTGTGACATTGGAGTCTCATCTCAAAGCCCCTCTCTTTTGGCTTCACTCCCTCACTTTGTTCCTTCATACCTAGCTTCTTCTCCTGCCGATATGTCTCTGTGCTTGTTGATAGATCAGCCTCCCCCCTTTTTTCCATCAACAGTGGTGGCCCTCAAGGTTCTGTCCTGTCCCCTACACTTTTTCTCATTTTTTCAACGATTTCCTCTCTTCCACAAAAAAATCATATGTACTCATACGCTGATGATTCAACACTGCATTCATCCACATCTTTTAATTTTGCCCCTTCTTCTCTCACTTGATCTGCATCTCATCTTGACACAGCATCCTCAATAAACTCAGACTTGCAAAGGTTATCTCAGTTGGGTAGACGAAATCTAATTAAGTTTAATGCCTCAAAAACACAGTTTCTACCCATCTCTATCGAAAACCCCTCATAACTCTCGTTTTCCTTTGATGGTTCTGTGATTCCACCTCTTGACTCAGTGAACATATTTGGTATTAGTTTTAGATCCACTCTTTCTTGGAAATCCCACTATATGGGAATATCTAAGTCTGCCTCTAAGAAACTGGATGTCCTGCTTAGATGTCGAAACTTTTTCGTCTGAACAGTTTCTCCATTTATAAAAAGGATTGATTTGTCCTTGTATGGAGCACTGCTCTCACATTTGGGGTGGTTCTAGCTCTTTATCCTTACTAGACAGAGTTGAGTCGAAAGTGGTGTAACTTATAAACTGTCCCAGGCTAACGTCCAAACTTAACTTTGGTTTACTTTCCCCCTTATATAGGTATTACTTTGGTTTTTGCTCTCCAGAGCTGGCTGCTTGTGTGCCCCCACCACTAGCTAGACACTTCAATGCTTGGCAAGCTGCTGCATCATATGATTACTTTGTGGCCATCGGCATCTCAAGGGTGGGCCGTTTTGATAACTGCTTCTTTCCCTACACATCAAAGCTTTGGAACACTATCTTTTCATGTCTTTCCCAATAACTATGACCTGGCACATTTTAAAAGACAGGTTTTTCACTTCCAAAATTCGTTAATTCTTTCCCTTGTCTCTTCTTTTTCCCTTTGATAATTCTATCAATATTTCAATTCAGGCCTGGCCTTGATGTGGACTTTTGTCTGTGACTGGAGCCTTCAACAAGAAAAAAACGTCTTAGACCATTTAGGTCTGTAGAACACGGGAAAACCAGTGGAGGGATTCAGAAAGGTAGGGGACATGGCAGGATAGGCAAAACAGAAGTCACAGATTAGATGTAGGTAGGGAACAAGGAAGGTAGGGAACACTGCAGAATAGGACAGCTTGTGGTTACTCTCAAGTAGTAGAGGTCACTTCACAGGTGGAAGTAGGGGGCAGGGCAGTTAGTGTGGTGTACATGGTGGGATGGTTCTGCTGGTGGTGGTTGGGAATGAGGTAAATAGGTGAAAAGGCAGAATGTGGCAGTTTGATATCACTTCTCTGGTACCGTAGTAAAGGCTATATCACAGGTAGAGGCATGTAACAAGGCAGTGAGGGAGCATGACAGGATAGTTTAGCTGGTGCAGGTTGGGAATGAGGCAGGTATGAGAAAAAGCACAATAGGGCAGTTTGAGGTCAATTCCCAGGAAGAAGTAGGGAACAAAGCAGGTAGTGAACAGGGCAAGACATGTCAAATTGAAGTTACTGACTAAGTTTAGATAGATGGGCTCTCTCTACTGACACTGCTGCACACATGTATACCATGACATTAAGTCTCAGTCATGTTTCAGAGTATTTTAGAGACAAATGTATTGAAAGAAGATTCTGACATAATTGGTATCTTGGAATCTTGGTTTGATATTAAAAGTAGAGATTTCTTCATTGAATACACAGTTCCTGGATACTCTCTGTTTAACAGATAGGGCAACTGTAGTATGTGTTGGTGTCTTGCACTTTGTTAAAGCTTTTCTTAATCCTTTGCTGAAAAATGTTGTAGCTGTTGATAAGATTGACTCACTTCTTTTATAATCAAAGATGTTTCATTGAAAAATAACTGTAGGATTAGTTTATATGCCCCCAGCACAGACTCTACAGATGAAAGGCTTTATGATTAGTTCACAGAGGGAGAGTTTAACTTCTGTTATTTAAGTGGATACAATCACCTGCCAGTATCTCTGGGTGTAGGCTCTACCTAACTTTGCTTGATAGTGCCCCAATATAATTAGTTGAGAAAGCTGCTTGTGATGAGAACAAATTAGATTTTGCTATACCTACAAATGAGGATCTTATTTACAATGAAGTGGAAGAAAAGTTTTGCTCAGGTGATCACTGGTAAAATATGTCTGAGGTAACTTTCAACATTGCCAGTATTTCTAGTCATCGTTAGAGTTGCGAAAGAATGCCAGATTTTGGACTTACCAGTTGTTCTTGACATGTGAATATGGGATGATATGACTAATGAAAATGCTATAGATGTACCATAGCTTGGGAAAGCTTCAATAAAACTTTCAACTTAGGGGAGGAAACATATTTTATGTGCTAGTGCACAGCAGTTGGTCTTTTCCTAAAGTAAGCTGATATGGTGGAATGATGATGTAAAGAAGTACTTATTGTCTAAGGAATTAGCACATGAAAAACTCAGACGCCAATAACGAGCATGATAGAGGAAATATATAGATTTGCATAGAAAAACTAGGGGACACAAGTAAAAGTAAACTTCAGTATGAAGCATATATTGCTGTAAATAGGAAAAGAAACCCTAAGAAGTTTTATAGAACCAAGAGAGTCATTACCCAGTCAGTTGGTGCATTGATTATGGAAAATGCTGACTTTTTTGAATATGTATTTAAAGTTGAATATAACTTATGTTACAAATTGATTTTCTTTTTTAAGTGAAGACATTGTTTTGCAACATATTGACCAGAGTTAAATGTATAATATTAGCACTAAATGGAATGAAAGTTACTAAAACAGCAGGCCCAGGTAAGTTTCATTCAAGAACAATCAAAGAAACATGAAAATGAAATACGGAAGCCCCTGATTCTCCTTTTGAGTAAGTCACCTGTTAAAGGGAAGGTTTCAGAGGAATGAAAGTTTACTATTGTAACATTAATATTCAAAAAAGGTAAAGAATCACTGCCTGTAAATGATCTTCCTTTTAGCCTAATTTCTGTTGTTAGTAAACTTATGGAAACCATCATTTGGGTTAATAATGTAAACCAAATAGAGTACCACTACTTAATAAACAATTCTTAGCATTGTTTGATTTTTTTTGTGATTTAATTTACATGTGTGATGAAAGTAAAGCAGTTGATGTCATCTGTTTAGATTTTTAAAAAGTGCTTGATAAAATTCCACATCAGAGGTTCTTAGCAAGAGTTAGGTCACATGGTATAGATGGAGTTGTACTTCAGTGGTTGGGAAATTGTTTGACTGGCCATAAACAGAGTGGTGATTAATGGTCAGGTCTCAGAATAGTTGGACATAGCTAGTGGTGTACAACAATGATCCGTCTTAGGATCATATAGTATATTAATGATATTGATAATGGGCTGCATTATAAGACATCAATATTCACAGATGATGCTGAGATGGGAAACAAATCTAAAGCAGGAACTGTGTGTTTGTAGTTTCAAATGGAAATAGGCAAATTAATGGGCTGGGCTCACAGGGGGCAAATGAATTTTGATATTGGTAAGTGCAGTGTTTACATATTGGTTGTACAAACAAGAAGGTGTGTTACAATATGAATTCTGTTCAGCTACAAAAGGTAAATGAGGAAAAGGACTTGGGTGTAAGACGTAGAATGGAAAGCGTACACAGGCAAGCTACCAAGATGATTCCCAGATTGAGAAACAAATCCTAAGAGAGCTGACTAAGTAATTTAAATCTATTTAGTGTAGAAAACAGATCATGGGATGGTCTAATACAGGTATTCAAAATTATCAATGGCTTTGATAATCTCAGACTAACAAGCTACTTAAGGACAGATTCATCTGATTTCACTCATAGTACCAGAAATAAACTCATCGGCAAGGTTTTTACCTTGATTGAGTTGAAGTACATTTTCTTTAGAAGGATTGTTAACATATGGAATGATTTACCATTTAGAGTAGTTGAAAGTTATACCATAGGTATCTTTAAGAATAGATTGATAAATTTTTTCCTTCAAATCCATGACTGACATTATTCATGCCTCCTTAGTTACGTGAAAAGTTTTCCAGATTTTCTTTATGAAACTTTTGTATGCTTTTACTCTTATCATGGTAATCTTTGAGTTTCTGATCTCTTCCATTATCACAAACAGCCTCCTTAGGACCCATTGGTCTGTTGCTGTTTGAATTCCTCTGTATTTGTATTCCTTTGTATGTTGAGAGCAAATTTGTATATCCATATACACCACCAGAACATGGTTTTGTTTCTTGTAACTATTTTTGTTATGATTATATGGATTGGGCTTTCAAGTCACTTCAGAACTCAAGAATCCATTTTAATTTTGAATCTGTCCTCTCTGCATACATAGCTCCCCATAGTTCTCTTTATTTATCCTTCCCTTTAACATTGTCATCTTTTTTTAACCATTTCTTTAAGATATTTTATTGCTGTCAGTCTTTCCATCAGTTCCTAATAATTTACATTGTTTCAGATGGTTCCGTAAGTGAAGAATCAGAATATGAGTATGATTGTGAAGATGGCTTAAGCCTTGAAGAGACTATTGCTGAGCTAACCAAGGAGTTGGGCCTAGATAAGCAAGTTTCAGATGGCATCAGCCACTTGGAGGGGCGACTCTTGGCTGTACAAGGTAACATGATGTATACACAAGTTTGTATACCTAAGGTTTATATGACTGCTGTTTAACTGAAGCAGAGTTTTTAATGTAGTGCCCCTCCCATTCCTTACCTCTGAGCAACAGTTTTCTTATTATCACACTTCTCTCTTACCCTTTTATAACTTGCTTGATCAAACCAACTCACAACCACATATTTTGTCCTCAAACATTTCATTTCCAACATATCCACACTCCTCCCCACATCCTTATCTATAGCCTGTGCACTGCTTCCATACATCAATATTGGGACTACTGTACCTTCAGACATAACCATTTTTGCCTTCTTTTTCCACACATTCCTCAGTGCTCCCAGAACCTTCACATCCACTTCCATGATTCCATTTGCTGCATTGACCACTCCCAGTTATCTAAAATGCTTCTTGTCATAATTTTCTCCATTCACCTCGCACCCCAGCTAACCTATCCCTCTGCCCTGCTAACCTAATGATCTTACTTTAATTCACATTTACTTTCTACTTTCTCCTTTCACTCACTGACTCAGTCACCATTGGTAGTTTCTCACTTGAATCTGCCACCAGTCCTGTTTCATCAGCAAACAGCTGACTCACTTCCTTGGCCCCATCACCCCCACACAGGCTACATACTCACCCCAGTCCAAACTACATAGGTAAATGTTTATTAAGGGCACCTGGTAAGTTATATGGAAGAGTGGTGATTGTGAGGGTGAAGGCATGTATGGAGTATGGGGAGGAACAATGTGGTTTCACACGTGGTAAAGGATTTGTGGCTCAGGTGTTTACTTTAAGCTTGTGTGAGAAATACATAGAGAAAAACTAGGATTTGTATGTGGCATTTATGGGTCTGGAGAAAGCATATGATAGGGTTCACATGGATGCCTTGTGGAAGGTTTTACGAATATATGATGTGGCAGGAAAGCTGCTAGAATTAGAGGAGTTTTTATCAAGGGTGTTAGGTATGTGTTTGAATAGGAAGAGAGGAGAATGAGTGGTTCCAGGTGAAGTTGTTTTGTAGCAGGGGTGTGTGATGTCACCTTGGCTGTTTAATTTGTTTATGGATTGGATGATGGGTGGGGTAAATGCAAAAGTCTTGGAGAGAGGGGCAAGTATGCAGTCAATAGGGGGTGAGGGGGCCTGGGAAGTGAGTCAGGTATTGTTTGCTGTTGGGTGAGGGGGGGCAAAAGTTCTAGGAGCATCAACGAATGTGTGGAAAGAGAGGTTGTTGTCTAGGAGTGTGAAATGGGTATGTTTGAAGGTTAGTATATTATTCCAACAATTTGTATGGATGCAAGGCATGGGCTGTAAATGAGGATGTGTGGAGGAGGATGGATGTGTTGGAAATAGGGCAATGTGTTGTGTGTGGTAGTTTGATTGAGTAGATAATGAAAGGGTAAGAGAAAGGTGCGGTGATGAGGAGTGTGGTTGAGAAAGTTGAAGATGGTGTTTTGAGTTGGTTTGGACATTTGGAGAGAATGAGCAAGGATATATGTGTTAAAAGTGAAGAGGACAAAGAAAAGGGGAGACCAGATTGGGGATGGAAGAGATGAAGTGAAAAAGATTTTGAGGCATTGGGGCTTGAACATGCTGGAGGATGAAAGTCATGCACAGGATAGAGTGAATTAGAATGGTTTGGTGCTGTCAGTGGACTGAACCAAGGCATGTGAAGCAGAAAGGAGAAGCCATGGAGAGGTCTGTGGGACCTGGTTATGAATAGGGGGCTGTTTTTTTGTACATTGCACGTGTATGTTAGAGAATGGATGCGAGTGAATACGGCCTTCTTCATCTGTTCATGGTGCTACCTTGTAAATGCGGGAAGATGCGATCATATTTGAAAATTTATATGTATATATATTGTGCCCGCCAGGGAAGTAGGCACAAAGGGGCTGCGGCACAACCATCAAGGATAATCGTGCAATAAAACCACGAGAAAAGTATATTTGCCACCAACTAATAATTTATTGGTTTCCCTTTCCTTTTTATAAAATCCTTGTAATGACCAGGGACTGAATCAGCAAAGTTCTAAAGCCATTTAAGATTTAAGGCCCATCTTTGCCCAGATTTCATGAATGGCAGCTTAGATAGAGACGAAGTATCCCTGTTATGTAATTTCATTTCATAAGTGCTCACAGGTTTTCTGTTGGAATAAATCTGGTGAATTCACGGACCAGACACTGAAAAACTCCACTGAAAATTCCTTAAGCCAATCAGTGACCAGTTTGTCAGTGATGCAGGGACCCTCATCCAGCAAGAACAATTTGGACTTGTATTTTTTGAATGAATCTTGAAGAAGGTTGCACAGTAGCGTGAGGTAACTATGTCTGTTCATTGTTTCATTCTTTGGCAACACTATAAGGTCCCTAGCATTATTATAACTGAAACAGTTCCATACCATAAGTTAAACAGGGAACTTTACACTGCCTACATTGTACTTGTGGTCAAATGGATCAGATCTTGGTCGACTGTACACATGTTCGCCAGAGCCACCTATCACAGAAACAGTCGACTGATCAGTACTCAAGACACTACTGAACTTAGCCTAATCCCACAATACATATATCTTGCAAAAATCAACTTAAATCTTCTGGGTGCTTACTGGTTATGAGTGGTTTGGGACAGCCTGCAGCTCTGGTACTCAAGGTCCTCATGTAAGTGGTGCTGCACTATCCTTACTGACATCACTAAGTAGTCTAGGATTTTTTTTTCTAATTTTTTTGGACTTATGCATAGATCTGCATCCATTTGACATTTAAAAGCATTCAGAGAACATGGAAAGGTATTTCTGGCCTTTCCAGGATGTTTCACATGGGTCAGTGAAGTGGGGCCCCCCCCCCCCCTTTTTTTTTTTTTTTTTTTTTTTTTTTTTT
>JAYMFT010239352.1:0-11074 GCA_038088735.1 Panulirus argus | reverse complement strand
GGTACCCATTTTATCGACCAACCCCTAGGAGTGGATGAACAGCTGGGTGGACTGTGGACCGACTGCCGCAACCAGGACTCGAACCTATGCGCTCGACCCTGAGCGGCCTGTGAATGCGTCACGGTCAGGAACGCTAACCGCTACACCACGGGAGCTTTTTTTTTTTTTTTTACTTGATCACTGTTTACCATGTTAGCAAGGTAGTGCCAGGACCAGATGAAGAAATGTATGTGATAGCTTAACTTTCACTACTTCGTTAACATGGGAAAGGGCAATCAAGTTTGGAGAAAAAAAAAATTAACCACATGATAATCACTATAGTATCATTTGAACATGATTCTTATTGTAGTAAATCTGTGTTATGTGACAATTTTCCTTCAATTACAGTATGTAATGGGTGGAAAGGTACGGCTACAAAAAAAGAAATATCCTGCACCATGTGTGACATTGCCGAGCTACAACATATATCTGAAGAAGCTAGCCAAACGTCGTAATTTGCAAAAGGTGATTTCTTTCTTCTTTCGTACATTTTTGCTATTGACCATATTTACAAGGTAGCTGTCATGTGTAATGAAACAAAACCACAGTCAGGCTCCACAGACATTTTCATGATTACCCTCAGCTGCTTCATATGCCCTGGTTCAGTCTGTTGACAACACATTATCCCATATATGCCATATCACTTTAATTAACTCTATTCCCAGCACTGTTTTCACCCTCCTGCACATTCAGGCCCTAAGCATCCAAAATCTTATTCTCTCTGTCCTTTCATCTCTAATTTGGCCTCCTCCTTTTTGTAGTCCCCTCCACTTCTGACACACATTCAACTTTGCCAACCTCTCCTTACTCATACTTTCTACACGTTTAAACCACTTCATTACACCCTCTTCAGCTGTTTCAGCCATACTCTACACCTTTCTCTTACCCTACCGTTTCTTCCTAAAACAACCTTCCTCACACTACATATTGTCCTCAGACATTTCGTCTCCAACACATTCACCCTCTTCTCTACATTCTCAACTTTAGCCAAAGCCTTCAAACATGCCCATCTTTGCCCTCTCAGACAGTAACCTCTCTTTCCACACATTCCCCAGTGCTCCCAAGACCTTCATCCTCTCACCCATCCAATAAACCCCCTTGGCTCCCATGATTCCTTTCGCTGCCATGTGTCTTCAACTCCTCACTTCTTCCAGGCTTTCTCCATTCCAAGTCACACCCCAACTAATTTGCCTCTTTGTACTTATAAAGCTATTAATCTTGTTTTAGTCACATTTACAGTCTACTTTCTCCTTTCACACTCTCCCAACTCAGATGCCAACTTTTGCTGTTTTTCCCAAATCTGTTGATTCACCTTCCATTCCCTTCACCCCAGCAGACTGCATAACAGCTTTTTCCTCCAAGACCCTTGCCTTTACTTCCCTCACCATCCCATCCATAAAGAGATTAAACAACCATGGTCTCCTCTCTTGATAAGAATTGCTTCTGTTAGCTTTCTTCCCACGCCATATATTCTTAACACCTTCCACATAAAAAGAAAGAAGCAGTCCTCATATATATGGTTAGATACCCCATACCATAAACTGTATATACATTGGTAAGGTTCCCTAAAAGCTAAGACGTCTGTACCATTGATCATTTCTTATACTCTAAGCAATGTGTTGTTCTGTTATGGCTCATTTTAGCATATGTAAACCTTAGTATGATACAGATTGGGGTTTCATATTTATGTATTTTTTCAATTTTATATTATTTTCTTCTTTAGGTCATCAAGGACATGTTAGTGGAACATGGTGAAATACGTAGCTTCTACACAGACCAGTATCCAGAATGTAAGCCAAGAATCTTTGGGAAAAAAGAAGAGGCTCAATGTTGATGAACCACCACTGCAAAGATTGCACTTATATATGAAATTGAATTTCTATTTGTAGTTGGCTTTATCAATTTTTTCTCAAATGATCACCTTTCCCACCTTAGTGAGGTGCCATCAGGAACTGAATCTTCAATAAAAATCCTCACTTGGCCCCTTTTCATACCATGTTTTTATAAAGTTAGTACAGAAGGTTATTTTTCTAACTCCTTTTAGTTGCATTTTGTAGCATGCAGGAGATACTTAGGTAAAAAAAAATTCCTGTTGCTAAGGATAAGGCTTTATCATGAGTTGCATTTTCACCTTCCTGCTACAGTTTTATGTAGTGCTTCATATACTTTATATTTACATAGATGCTAAGGTTTAACAAAATTCTTTGAATAAGTTTTCAGGTGAGTTAATAATATGGGAGAAATTGAAAGAATTCAAATTCATTTATTAGTGCTAGACAGTTAGCTAGGTTTGTCTGTAATAGATTATCAGTGCTAGCCACCATATGAAGGTTCTAGGTAATGCATCCACTTGTCTTTTGAGGATGTGCCCTTTCTCATCTCCAAGTGGACTGCTTAAGTTCCATCCAGAGAAGTTCCCTTAGAAATAATATTGTACTTGAAGATGAACAGTTTTTGTAACAAAATTTTTCATTTCAAGTAAGGAAAATGCTAATAGTTATGAATCATAACTATTAATCCATTAAGAAATATGTAAATGTTTTCTTAAAATGGGAGTTTCTACATAAAGTGGTTAGTATTCCTGGCACTGGTATGTAGTAACCATTACCCTTGGTGATGAAATGTGACAGTAACACTACTATACCTGAGATATATGACAAAAATGTAAGCAAATAACAAAATTCAGACTTCCTTGTGCTCTGATAAGGTACAGTGTGTACAAGCAACAGATGTGTAGGACCCCAGTCATCTATACTGAAGTAAAATACCTTGAAAAATGGCAAGTGCTATAATCATATAATGTACATAATAAAAAAAGGGCAGAATTTACCAGTTGTCATTATTTCTTTTTTAAGAATCCTTTCTGTAGTATGTAGAATGTCTTCACATGAATACAAAAAGGGATTAAATATGTTATGTGAATGACAATGTTTGAATCGGTGTTCTTACAATTTTTGTACCCAGCATGTGCATATTTGTTACATGTCTCAGTAAAATTGTACTGCATGGTACAGTGTAGTGCTGTTGAATCCAGTGAAGTTATGCCAGATCCATTTTACCATTTAGGAAAGCCACATCAGGTTCAAAATGCTTTTTAAAGATGACAAGGAAGTAGGGAGCTGAAAACAGTCCAGATCATTGATGAAGTGATTATAAACAAGTGACTGACATTTACATAGGACATTTTCATTTACACACACACCTACTCACTCACCCCAATAAATCACTCTCTGAACTGAACAATGAAAACAAGGTAAGTCTTAACTCTGAGAAAGTTAGGTTAGGCTTTCATGAGTTTGTTCATCTGGCCTTTGATCTGATCCAAAAGCCAGGGTATGCAAGGATCATACCATCATGCTCAAGGGGTTTAACACCCAATCTTTCACAGCATCACCTGGTTAAATTCACTGATAAGGCTTATCTGTTTATGATGCTGATGATAAGTTGTTACCTAGATAGAGGCAACTTCAGAATCACAAGGAAGAATGGTGCATACTAGTCTATGATTTTGATCCTCATCTCTTTCTCATTTTAGATCATTTTTAGTAAAGGGAAACACCAAATTCTAAATAACAGGTAATCGTAATTAAAAAAAAAAATGCTGTTAGGACTGAGAACTGGATAAAAGTAGTAGATAATTAAACAATTAAAGATGACTGGCTTGACTCTTAAAATGATTTATAAAAAAACAAACAAATCTTACCAAACCAGGAAAATATAATTGGAATATAATGAAAAAGAAACATTGTAGAGGATTAAAAAAGTTACTGTGGTCCAGAAAATTAACATATTCATGATAGTTTTGAAAGGAAATGTAGTAACAGAATGATAGCTGGTAAAATCATGAAAAGGGACCATTGCCAGATGAAAATGGGACTCTTGTTTACAAGACAAAAATCAATATTGAATACAACCAGAGCGAGTTTAGATAAGTTGAGTGTGTTTCAAATATGCCAGAACTGCAAAGCTTTCTTTTCTTAAGCACAGGAAATAAGATTAAAAAAAAAACAAGCTTCCTGTAACTCTCCAAGTGAGGCCTGTCCCAGAAAAGATAATCAAAAATGTTTGTCATTATCAATATTTCTTGTTGGATGGTGTGATAAAAATGAGTGACAAGGATGTACATCACAGCATTCGTAATCATTTCAAATTGCTTGCTTACTTGAGTGAACAAATTAATATTTTGTATAATTTTCAAAAGGGATTATTTATCACTGCATTATACAAACGCTACTTTCATGTGCGTGTTTTCTATAAGCACAGAAAAGTTGGCAAGTGCAGGAAGCTAGTCCGGGTAAGTTACCAGTCTTTAAGAAAAAGAAAACAATTTTTCTCTAAGAACTAGTCTAATATTTTTGACCACCAGGTTACTGTTTATAAGATTCCATAACATTGCCTGAATTCTGAGAGTAGTTAGAGATCCAAGAAAATTCTATGGCTGATATAAATATCACTATGGAGGGGCTTATTGTAAATAGTACTAAATTTTTGTAAAAGTGTGAATGTTAAACATCTAATCAAGGTTGTAGAACACTTCTTCATTGTGGAGTGTAGCTGATAACTCTTATCTACTGAGAGTGGACACACCTTGATAGCTTGGAAGTGCTGCATTTCTTTGCTATGGGACTGAGCAGGGGCCAGGGTTTGCTCTGTCTGTGCATTGGGTTATGGAGGCAAATCGGAAATGCGATCTGAATCGAAGATAACTACTGGAGCAAAACAATACGACCCTTAAGCACGACGGTACGTTTCCTGAGCACAGCAGTACGGCCTCAAACCTTAATCCTTAAGGATCCGGTAAAAGGTCAGACCACTATACTTAAGGGTCGTGCTCCAAGGGTTACAAAAATAATCACGGATGGTAGATGTATGTTCCATGACCAAAGACAGAATTTTCGTGTTATTGGCCTGGTTAAATTTCAAGTTTAACCTTCTTAAGGTGGCACAAAAAAAAAAATGAAGTTATGTATCTTTTGTCAGTCAGACATTTGGCTGACTGGAAAACAACTGCGAAGGTTTTCACAGCCAAAGGTTGAATTTTCTCCGAGTTGGGAGGTAAGTAAAGGTATAGAATAAATCTTAACTTTAGGTAGCATAACGCAGGCAAAAACCCCAACTAGGGTTATGAGTTCTATGTCACTTATTAGTTTAGATACTGGGACACAAGTGGATAAAGTTTCTGTGGAATCTGAATTAATGATGTACTCAAAGTTAGGTGTAGCGATTTACAAAAAAAAAAAAAAAAGACCCCACTGTCTGTCATCTACGCATGCAACACAATTAGGTGAACTGGAAATGGGATAGATTGTCTTGGCATCTACAAAGCTGCCATTTGGGTGTTGCATTTGTAGAATGTCTCTGATAAATACGGTGTCCAACATACTCGGCAACATACCCTTTTATAAGCTTGCAAATTTCAATAAACTTAGACAAAACATGTCATCTGATTACATTGATTAAATCACTAAGTCAGTTAAGTACTTGACCTTATTAGTACGTATGTTTTATGTGTATCTACTTGTCTCAGCTTGTGAATACTGTTGTATGGCTGGCACATACTAAAAGCATCGATAAGATGTAAATTTCTATTACGAGGATGCTTTTTTTCTTTTCTTTTTCTTTTGGCTGTCATTGTCGTCCATAGACAAATTTTCAGAGCATTATCTGCCCTCTTGTTTCCTCCCTCAAAGCTCTACACATTATCAATATTGTGAGGGGAGTTGATCTACTGAGCATTTTTTGTTTTGTTTCGTCATTTTTAGTTACCGACGCCTAACTTAACTCTAAATTAGCCATTAAACTAACCCAACTTATTCCTAAACCCCTTACAACCTTTCACGATATTGCAAATATGGTTTCACTCAGTGCGTCTGGCCAGCGCTTCAATAGTTGTCAAGTTTTACTCATTTGGCCCAAGTAGCAGTCTGCTATTTCTGACCCGCCTCCTGGCATTCAGTCCACAAACGTACAAAATCTCTCCTTATACATAACACTTGCGAACAACACGTAACTCACACGACTCGTTCTTCCCAACTGTATATATTTTCCTGTGGTGAATACTACGTGTTTTATGGTCCTATCTTTGGACAATATCCCGTCGTAAGTAGACATGGTTAAGTAAGTACTTTTGTCTCTCTCTCTCGTCTAAAAGTGAACAATTCCCACGGGCGGCTGGAGCCACTAAGTACACAGCCACCAAGGACATTGTTTGTAAGAGTATCTCACCCCAACGCAGTCAAGGACAACCGCCAGTCAAAACCGTGCGACAGAATATCATTCAAAGGATATTGATTTATAAAGCAAATTCTGTAATACTGAATTTCGGTCGACGGAGAGTCACGGATGACGATTACGTAAGGTAAGAAGTGAGGACACCTTAAGAGGCATATTGGTCCATGCTAGGCAGGTAATGAGTCTGTACCACCCTTTTAATCTATTTGCTATGTACTTCATAGCCCTCCCCACTTTTCCTCTCAATACAGACTGATGACAGTGAGTCATTGGTTATATCGTATCCCCTAGCTACCTCTGGTTATGTATTGCTATTTCCCAACACTGCAATTCCGACTGTATGTGACGACCAAGCCACATGAAACGACTCTATCTGTATCTAGTTTCTTGAATTTCTTATCGCTTCGTGTGAAGTTTCGTTAATCTTTTGGCATGTCTGATTTTTTATTCTTATCATCACATTAGATTACAATATCTACAACAGGTTGTATACAATAGAGATAAAGTATTCGACAATGATTTCAGATGAACTTCCTAGACAATGTGTTCCTTGTTTTTCAAATGCTGATAATAACTTTCATAGTTTACATGTGTAATTCTGGCATCGACGGTCCGGCCTCAAAACGGCCACCGAATTATTTCAGACTGTTGCTCACTGATAACGTCATGCTATCTTGAGTTATCAAACTTATCTTTGGTAAAGATTATTGTCACTTCCTTTTAATCCAAGATAACTCCTATCGGTGGGATTTGTCGAACTTAGAGATAACTAGATCTCTTGGCTGTGACCCAAAATGAGTTGATTTGATCACTGCAAAAACTTTCCTCATGAAAAAGGTGGAAGTCAGGTGAATCAAAAGATAAGTTTGAAGTTTAAAATATATGTTTAGGTAAAGAATGCAATTGCTGGTAGTGACCAGAGCGAGTACAATGAGTGAGTGAGATATAAATTGAACCTCCGCTGGTACAAAAAGATATGTGAATGACGCAAGCTTTTCTGTGATGAAAGGAAAAACGAGATCTACTCTTGTCATGTTAGTTGATAGATTTATGGTGCACAACTCAGGCAAGAGCTTGAACTGTCTCCAAGAAGAATTAAGGTCTTTTTTGTTTGACTTTTACCAGCTAGACCAATCAGGAATTGCCCTTGTATGTGTGGTGACTGTCATGGTACAGGCAAGATATAGTCGTCCGGAGTGAAATGAAATTAAGATACTGGTAGTAGCAGAAGGAAAAACTAAAAGTATTCAGAGCTTCTCAGACTCCCTAGACCTTACCCTTAAAGGTGGAAAGGTTATAGGAAGGGAGAATGACGAATGCAACGGGTACGCCCTTGTCGGGCGAGTTTCTAGTAGTAGCCAGTCCAGTGATTTGACTGAATCAATAGAGGCTTCCGCGGGCTGGCTTAGATAACTTTGTAGTGGAACATTTAAGATACGAATGCACTGCGGACTTCTTGAGACGTGATGTCTTATCTTTGGGAACAAGTTTGACAGACGTGATATCAAGCAAAATGCAATCAGGTGATAATTAGATGACTTGGTCAACTGACTCATATTTGAGAATGAAAGTTCAGTCTAATTCTGGGAAATATGTCTATGCTTTTCTTAGGGGACTTTCTGACAAGATATCTCTGTGGGATGCGTGATGCATCCTGCGTTGTCAGCAATGTGATAAGGGCTCCCTTGCTTGAAGCATCCTGTATCCACTTACTGACGATGACAACTTGGATGCTGAAGTTTTTTAACTAGCAGAATATACCCCAAATTAATGTCTTTTAATCCCGCTTCAGTAGTAAAGAATAAAAGCCATTTCGTACAGACTAAGACTATAGAATGTAGCAGTTCACGTGATGAGTAGATGAAATGTACGAAATGAATACGTATGAAGCTCTGTATTTGTAGTAAACGTGTTTTACAACTCGAAGAGACGTATCTACCAGATCTCTATATGTCTTTCTGCTCAACATCTTTCTACTGACATCTGTCTTTTTCCTCTTACCACACTAATCCATGAATTTTCTGTTCTCTTCCACTATCACAAACGGCCTCGTCTTAAGCCAGTGGTATATTGGTGTTTTAATTCCTTTGGAAATGGAAACTTCGTTAACTAGGACAGAAACTTAAAAGTATATTTGCAAATGCGTCTACATATACCTAAATATCTCTGTGTCAAGTAATAAACCAACGTTGATTATTCATATCTCTTATAGAGACCATTCTATTCATATCGTTTCAGGGCTCTCCCCTTATTTATTGTTCGATGAGACACCGAGTTAGTTACCTGATAACGATATCTACATAATCAATAGCTTATCAACTATTCAATTTGTTCCCTTTTTAGTCACAGTTTGTCACTCACGTTTATATCTCCTTTTTACCACCTTGTTTCCATCTGTCCTTAGTGGCAATGCCTACGGAATATGTAACATAGGCAACGAACCAGAGGGCAGAGACATTACCTGTAACTCCAACAGCTTAGCCAACCATACCACAGACTGTAACTGATAATGACTGCCGCCCACAATGCATGACTCAGTACTCCTAATATTAAACCCTTTATAACCCGAATCCATCATCATCACATCCAGCTAAGGGTACCTCACAGCTTTTTCTTCTGCGTAACTAGCTTACTGTACGGTTCGAGAAAGCGTTGCACACTTGTGGGGCCCTGTCTCTAAACCTTCACTTCTTCACACGCAGAGCCCGCCCTCAAGCTTAGTCCCTTTCTTGGGGCCCCTATACCCTTCAGACTTCCCCCTAAATCACGAGTTTTAGGGGAAGCTTAGGGGCATGCCCCGTAAAATTTCAAATTTCAGGGTGTATAGGACAGTATTTCCTGCTTTCTAAAGGCTGCCTTATGAAGGACGGGACTAGGGGTTCTCCTCAGCCATTGGGGCTCTACTCTGAGCATATAGAGCGTATAGGAAGGGCCTGTCTTGGCCAAGTAGCTACACTTCTGTGTGCTGTCCCCATTCACAGTTTAATTACGTAGTCTTTTACCATTCATCCACTAGTATTATTCAATACAAATGTTTCTATTCATATTTTCTGACGTTTCTTGTTTAATTTTTGGGCTCTGGTTGTTCCGTCTTTTCATCTGTTGAAGAGCTGCTCACTGAAGTCATCAGACTGCTTTGAAAATTTAAAAGGGTTCGATTAGATTCATCCCTTACTCTCCTCCTTTCCACAGTAAACAAATTTATGGCATTTAAACCCCTATCCGTAAATCATCTTTCGTACTTCTGGTGCCATCTCTGTTTCCGTCCGCTGGACTTTCTCTAATAGTTCTTTGTGCTTCTTAAAATGCGGTGACCAAACTGGAGAATCATATTCTAGTTTTGGCCTGGTAAAGGACGTGAAAAGGCTACCGAATAATATATTATCCATTGATTGGAATGTGACCCCTATAACCGGCAGACAGTTTGTCTTTTACTAGACAGTGTCGATTCCTAAGTCTCTCCCACACACAGATTTTTGCAGTATATTTTTAGCTATATGATACTTGTATTGAGGTCCTCTTGGACCGTGTCCCATCCTCTTTATCTTACTTTTACTGTAGTTGGGTTGAATTTCGTCAAACGTGTATCATACCAACTTAAGAGTTTGTCTAGGTCTCCTTTTCACTCTTATACCTCCTTCATGACCTTCGCATCGTCCTGAATCCTTTAGATACGACTCCAAACCTTCTGGCGCGTCATTTATATTGATCAAGAAGAATAGTGGTTCCAGTGACGAAGGCTAAGACAAACTACCGGTGAGTCCAGACAATTTCCAGTCCCTTTCTCTTTAAGATAATTGTCCTGCCATCGAAGGAGTCTAAAGGTCCATATTCTATACTAACCTCCCATATGTTACAGTGACAAATGCTCTCTGGCAGTCCAGATGCACACAGTGTACCTAATCTTCTCTTTTGTTTAAGATTGATATCTGCCTCATAGAAGTCTGAGAAGTCTGCTACATATGACTTGCAGGGCAACTTTCCGTTCACCTTAAAAGCAAGTATGAGTTTTCTCAATATTCCATATACCTTGAAGGAAATTTGTGCCCAGAAAAATGTTGCTTAATACGACGCCCAGACGGATATGCCTTTGTAGCAGTGATGACAAATTTCACCATATTTGAAGCATGACTCAACCAGCTTACATGAATGCGATGGAGAGTGCATGAAAAGTGTGGACTGCATGACGATGCTAGTTATTTTTACCCAGTATATCATTTTTCTTTATCTCTTCAGGCGCATCTTGTCACATGTCCCCCCCCCCCGCGTTTGGCGTGCTTGGCTATAAGCATCACGCCATGGAGGAGCGATCAAAGTGAGATTCACACAAAGACTGTTCAGAAAAACATATCTATCCTGTTCATAATCGATTTACAACTAAGCTTTCTGTTTACTAGAATTAAGATTAAGAGGTCCAGACGTAACGTATGATAAAAAGGGTCGGAAGTAAATCTACGGAGGCTAGGCTGTTGTAGGACAAAGTCGTCTTGCTTCCCAAAGAAAATGGTAAGGATTCTACATGTTTTCTTTTTCTTTCTCAACCGCTGTTTTGATGTCAGGAGGGTGCTATACGGGTCGTGTATCACCCAGCACTACAAAGCTACCGACATCATTTCAACGTATTGCAAGACCTGTCATGCAACGATGCAACTGGTGCAATAAAAAAGGACACCAAGCGCTTACTACTCCCTTGCCCAGCATACTCTGCACACAGACGCATATACATCACTTTATGGCCTCATGTATTGAAGGGACTCCTGGGCATGTGGACCTGGGTTCGATTCTGGCTGTTCGAGGTTTGCAT
>JAYMFT010239341.1:0-11075 GCA_038088735.1 Panulirus argus | reverse complement strand
GCACTTAACACCCTAAGATCAGAATGTAACATGCTGGTCTCTGAAGCTAGACACAAATACTCAGGCATTATTGCTCATGGGATTCAACTCAAACTGTTATGGATTCCCTCTCATGCAGGCCTCCGTGAGCATGACAAGGCTGATGCTCAAGCCAAACTTGCACTTGGTGGGGTTGGTGTTGAAAACAACGTTGGACTCTCAATTAGAAGCATCAAAACCGCAATTAGAAAGGAATTAACTCACCTCTTTGAAACACGAAGACGATTTCGGATAGGCACGAGTGGAAACATTTTCCATCACAGTGGAACATGTGTGTGGAAGAACTGATGGGATCAGCAGATTACATGATGTTGTAGTTGCTTGATTGAGGCTAGGCTATAGGTACTACTGGCGCTTTGGCCTATCTGGAGATGTTAATCGTGTGAATTGTAAAGTTTGTGGTATAAGATCTGGACACAAACTGGGACTCTGTGTTTTGGAATGTGAAAGAATGGAGCCGTTTGGGGATGGATCTGAGCGGGCTCTGCAAGAAATGTCAACCTTATTGTTGGTGACAAGGTGCCTGAGATTTTAAGTTTGTATCCACTTTTTGCATCTAGCCGGTGGAGCCTGACATGTGAAACTATGTAACTACGTAGTGCATGTAATGTCAACCCACTGGGGGTACAGCTGTGACCCCTGTAATCCTTTTGCGCTACCGCTCACAGGATGAGTGAGGGGTGCACAATAAATTTGCCAGGGTTTTCCCGGCACAAATCAAATCAATAATGTGCAGCAGCAGCAGCAGGGGGGGAGGGGGGCAGTCAGTCGGTGGTAGCTTAAAAAACTGCTGAGAGGAATCACATTTTCTAGTTAATTCTTCTTCTTTATTTTTTTTAACAGATAACCCAGTCGTGGGCCAATCAGGCCTCCTGTTGTCTGTCTTTCTCAAGTAAACTCATGTACATTTCAAATAAATAAAAATTACAGTTTTGTATATGGCATGAAAGTGAACAGAACACAAAAAGAAATATAGCTTCCCGGCTAAAAATATAACTTCCCAGCTAAACAGTTCTGAAAGGCCTGTTCACAATTCATATATAATCAGAGGTCTAATTTTATTACAGGTTTCCAAACTCTGTTTGATTTTCTAGTTTTACTTGCAACAACTCCGTACATGATCAGTGACAGACATACCACCACAACAGTCAACTGACACGCTGACTGGTTGCTGGGGGAACGTATTCTTCTTTGACCTCATCGCCTTGACAGTCATCCACAACTGTATCAAGTTCATCATGTTCTGCTGCCACATTCATCTCGTTATGTGCGTGAACGATGTGATCTACACAAACATATCTTACTGAGTTAACCACATTTGACCAAATATGTCTTGGACCCACATACTTTTTCGATGACACCTGTTATCCAGTCTGCATGTACAATACCATGATTTTTAGCCATATCATGATGTAACAACCGGAAACCTAAGCAGACTTTGCAACATCTAGCGTTGACCTTAGCTCTCCCGGGTCTTTAGGCCAGCGTAAGTCGGAAACCAGCTTGGCACACGCGGTAAAAATCAGTACATTACAAACCCTAACACAACAGGCCTACATTATGACACACCCAAACACACTATCGCACGCACACACACACTCCAAATTGCATTATCACACACGCCGAAATGAAGAGAGGTGAATTACAGGGAAAAAGGCTTTTGGAGACTCAGATTTTACCATGTAGAGAGAAAGAAGAGTGAGGGGTGACCTGATCACAACCTCTAAGTTGCTAAAACTGATTAATAACGAAGACAATGAATAGTTCTCTGAAAACTGTAGGGGAGAGAAAAACATGAAGACATAAAATTAAGGTAGAAACGTTAAAAAAAGAGGCGTGATGAAGTGCTTATAAATCACGAGAGTGGTGAATGGATGGAATAAAAAATGACTTGAGGATATGGCCAAAGCAAACCAGACAGCATACAGAGATTTAATTTCATGATTGAGGAAGGTTCAAGAGATGGGGCCGGCCACAAGCTTTTATAAAAACTCCCTCCTCGTGCAGCAGAAATAGGCAAATGAAATATGAAACTAAACACTTACAACGAACTCTGACACTTACACTTAACTTCTTCCATGGGAGGCGAGGCCCTCTACCAGCTGAACGGAAAGGGCCTGGGAACCCCACCTTTACTTACCGGAAACCGTGATTTACAGTCTCCCAGGACGATGTAACCAAGAGGCCAGGTCACTCTTATACTTGGGAAGCAGTGTGACAGGGCAAAGTAACCGAGGGGACAGTAAGCGAGGGTACGGTAACCCAGGGCACGCTAACCCAGTCCAACGGTAATGCAGTGATGGTTGAGTGGGGTGGACAAGCGTTATAACATAAACTATATGTAACCTTGGATATCGTCGTCAAGCTAACCCGAGATAATAATTACACTCTTTAGAGTGCCCCAAATGTGTGTGTTGGTGTGTGTGTGTGTGTGTGTGTTGTGTAAGAAATAACGTACGATTCGCAGGGTTAACTACAACACAATAAACTTACTTTACCGACAAATTCCTACGTAGTAACAGTAGTCTTCTTTGTATTCTTATACTGATATTATTGCAGATAATTACTTTATACTCTCTATTCAGTCCTAAACTACTCTACTGATATTACTATCTCTTAACTCTCCTCTAACATTAACATTCCTTAAATGTCTTAATAACACTGCTATTCCTTTACTCTCCTCCTCATAACATTACTATCCCTTTCACTGTCCTGTGACATCAATATTACTTAACTATACAGCCTATCAAACTACAAGACCTCATTTATCCTGATAATATTACAAAAAGACGTTATCGAAAAATATCACTCTCCATTTTCCCAAACATTTTAATGCCTAAGAAGATTCCTGGACTATATTGAAAAAATAATTATGTTAATCGATAATAATGCGTTTCTAATTACTTTGATATAATTAACAGAAAACCACAGTAACTGGAATTCGCAACAGTTTACGAAACTAAGAAATGGAGGAATTCTATGCATTATCAACGTTAAATCATGTAATTACGACAGAGTAATCTGAAAAACGCAACGATACGATTCCTGGTGTGCAATGGCCGTCCCGTCGTGCTCGAGGGCGGTATGTCGTGCTACCAGGTCGTACTGTCGTTCTCATGGGCGGTATGTCATGCTACCAGGTCGTACCGTCGTTCTCAAGGGTCGTGCAGATGGGTCACGCCGTCGTTTTCAAAGATATGACATCTGTGAATACTCACTTTTTCATTATTACATATTCTCTTTAATTAGAGGCAGTTTTGTTCACATTCTCTTTATTTAGAGGTAATTTCGTCTCCAAGATAAAAGTAACTACTGACTGCATATATTAATATTTTCTGCATTAAAAAAAAGGATGAAAATATGAGAGTTGATCAGCCATCGTAAAATAATTAAAGCATTTATCAGCCGATAACTGAACGTAAGGTCAGATATAACAACCTAAACTGAGTCCGGCATGAATAACAATAATAATGTTTAGGCAAATGAAACTCACCCTGATATGATAAAAAATAAAGTTTCCTTCTATTTCCCAACGTTATGTTTCAATGCTGGCGTAACTCAATAGATCCGAAGTTATAAAACCCCCGGAAACTAACTACAGCTCACTACAGTCTGATTAGCATGACAGTATATATTCTGTCAACCAGGTTTCATCGGGGTAAATGAATTTCCTACACACCACGACTATAAAACAGTTGAAGTGATCTTTCACGCATTTTTTTTTTTAGGGGGGGAGCGAGGGAAAGTGATTCCCGTTCTCCTCCAAATATTCTTTCATCCCAGCTGATATGAGATATCGATAAATATAAGATAAAACGAACAGTTCACGGGTTTATGGTCCCTTCAAGACCTGACACACAGACGCCTTTATCACCCTCGTGTCTTTTGCTCTGTTTTCTGCTGGGGATGCGGCCCGCAAACATCCCCCCTCCCTCCCCACCCAAGCCCCACCACCCCCCCATCACTCCACGGGTCTCCACTTACAAGCTGCTTTATGTCCAATGACCTAATTTTCTTTTCTTTTCTTGTTATCCAGAGGTCTTCGTCTACCGGAAAAGGACGATATCAAGAAATCTGCTGGGCCAGCGTCATAATCTCTTTTTCTTCAGGGGATCTTACAAAATCGTGTTTCCTGCTACAACAAGCGGTTTTCTTCTACAGCTATAGATATTGTAATTTTTTTTTTCTTTCAGTCAGGCAATACTAACAAAAAGGAATATCCATGTGAGAGATGGCGTTAATATATCATATAATTACTCGAGCATAAAGCCCTTCGGTGTAATTCTTAATCAAGTCCTTCTCTTAAAAAAAAAAAAATCAGAGCAGCTCCCAAAACTGATGCAAACAAAAATTCAAAATCAACGAAAGAAATTTCTCAAAAATATTTCAGTGGAGAAATGAACATCCCAATAAAAATCCTACATTATGGATATCACCACACAATAAAGTAGTTTTCAGTATTCAAATAAAGTAGTTTTTCAGTTAAAAATAAAATTAATTTTTCAGTAAAAATAAACTAATTTTTCAGTAAACAAAAAAATACGTATCAATGTTTAATTTCCAGGTAATCAAAGTGTTAACAATAAGTTGGCCTAACGTAAGCTTAATGTTGTGTACGCTGGATGGAAAAAATATCCCTTGTTCAAATACCAATGGTAGGTACCCGCCGCCGAACCTAAAGCGGTCCATAAAAATTTACGGTATCAAACAAAAATGAACCTTTCTGAACTCTCCAGATCGGAAGAACCATCTACGAAGCCTACCTAGAATGACCAACCATGCGCTTACGCCTGAGCAAGTACATTATTAAGAACTGGGTTCACTGTTGATGACCTCTGCGGGATGGGTGGGTCGTGTGGTTTGGTGGTCATATCCTGTGCCTGGCCAACGCTCTGCCTGACACATAACCGTGTCAACTTGGCCGCCTCTTTCCTAGAGTTTAGAGTGCCCTCTGAGTCGTCGCTTGAATGCGTAATATATATATATATATATATATATATATATATATATATATACTTGGGCCAATTTCTATACGAGTCCTGGTGTCATAACTCCTCAGACTCCTTTTATTTGAGGAGCCTCTGCACCTTCAAGGCTGCGCTACATTCAGCAGCAGGTACAGGGTGGACCTCTCTGAATCGAGAAGTTCTTCGTTAAGACTTTATTGTTTCATTAAATGACGACAATACAGCTTAACCAAAGGCTGCTTTACACTCGTTGTGTAAAGCAGATTCATTCGCGATTTGTTGGACAACTAATGAATAAATTCATTTAATTTTCAGTTTCATTTGTCTAACTGTTTGATGGACCAACATCTACTGCAAAGTAGAATTTCTATGTAATATCTTTTAACGTTTTACCTCTATAGTTATAAAAGTAATATGAAGCAAAACATTAATTGATAATGGAATTTATTAAATGGCACTTTCAAAGATTTCTTTTGAAAAAAAAATAAAGGTTACATAGAATCCTGCCAATGTTCTACAGTATGGCGTTTTCCTCAGTGGGTACGGACCGTCCCGTGAGCCATTGCTAAAATTCCCTGAAGCTTTGAGGATTTCGCTCCTCCACTGCCACATATATTGCAGACGTCAGCCACTGCAGAAACGACATACGAGACTCCCTTGGAAAATGCGTTGAAAAATTACACCAACAAATTCGGATCATATATAACTAATATATAACAACTTATTAGTAGCAAGAAAGTGGTTTGAGCTAAAATATGGTACTGAGTATTTATTAACAGATTCGAATCAACCATGACGATGACAACGTTATATGGGCTTTTCCCCAGCTATATTTACATCGAGAAAAAATTTGAGTTATTCTGAACACTGACCCCATTTCCGAGTCTTGCTTTGTCGTGCTTGAATTTTTAGCATTTGCTAAGAGCTCTCCATACATTCAACACTACAGTGTAAGCAAATAATTCATGGCCTTTTTCCCAGAAGTGAATCTATGATCATAAACCAATGTCGCTATCTTAAATATAAACTAGGGCCACTTACATAGCGAGAGTGTAATATAATCTTAGAATTATCGTGAACATCTGAAAAAGGATTTCAAGATTTCTTTAATAATTGGTTGTAACTTGACGTTGTTGGTCATCATATTAAGACTCTGGCTCATAATGACCTAAAGGCTGATCAACAAACAAAGCAGTTTTATCATATAATTCAAAAAGAGAAAAAAGAAATATCAAACGAATCTATTTTCACTTGCGGATGAACAGAACTCAAAAGAGATCGGTACCCTGAATCCGTTTATTCACTACAGAACATGTTCACTAATCCTGATATGTCTTGTAAGAACGTGTTTATTTTTTTCTTTTATGGGGGAAGGGGGGGGGGAAGAAACTGACACTATCAAAAATAAAGTTGAGTTCCCCCACGTCTTCTGGCCAAATCCTTGCCTCAACTCGGAAGTTGCCATTGACTTATGCCAACTATTCTGTAAAATACATAAAAAATGTAAAGGGACGGAATTCAAACCTACGTACCTTGATTCACCTACATATTTTCTAAAATGATTAAACCTTCTAATTCACTTTAGTGAGTGAAGAAATAATTGAAAATGGCTGTCTTCCTGAGTAGGAACTTAGTTTATGTAACCTACCTGCACATGGAGGCGAGGCTAAAGCTGGACTTCCCGTTGAACTTTAAAACAACTGCAGAATGAACAGGAACATATGAGTGTGTAATTAAAAAGACCAGTAATTCTGAGGCATTAAACAAATATGGTGAAGGGTGGGTTGGGGTGGGGAGGAGGAAGATTTCTTACATTTCCACTTATCGAAAAAGGTAAAAGAAATACGTATAATTTACCCACAAAGAAGAGCAGTCTGGCAATCCTGCATCGGGAAAGGATTTACGGCCTCAAGGAGGAAAAAACGAGCTCAAAGATTACCGAAGACTTAAAATTAAACTTTCTCAGAAAATGTCATTTCTTTCCTTAGGCTGGCTGCAATATGAGTTCTGTGCAACGAAAAGACTTACAACCAAAATATACCCAAAAGAGTGTAAAACAACTCCCTTCACACACAGAAAATAAGGTACATTTACACGGGGGGGGGGGGGGGGGGGGGGGGGGGGAGAAGGAGGAGGAGGAGGAGGAGGAACCAACTTCACTCTAAACTCACCCAAAACCACTGACACCAAAATCGTCACGACACAACAGCCATCTAAACACCTCCAAACCTATATAGTTATCCTAAGCAAATCTTTAAACGAGATAACGTCAATATTTCTTTTCAATCTAGTACCGTGTACCTGAGCTCCATGCTGTTCTTCAGGAGGGTACGGTGGGCAAGTTACAATGTACCCTACCCATACACACACCCTTTGAAAACTACGTTACGACCCTTAACTACGACGGTACGACCCCGGGTATGTATACTGGCCTGCTGCTGAACAGATGATCTAGGCCAGACTACCGGAGGTATGCATCTGGCTTACGATGGGGTCTTTAGCTACCCAAACGGAGATTCACGTACTAGAATGTCTCACCTAGACCAAAGGAGGAGACCTCACCTAATATAACGGAGGCGCGCCGCTGGCCTAACACACAGAGCGTCATAGATAATTGCATCTAGCCGTACAGAGAGAGACCCAGCCTATCCAAGTTTGGCATCTAGCCTCACACACACACACACAGATCTGGTACCTCTAACGGAGATCGGCACCCAGCCTACACTGGAGGATGAGCTATATGACAAAGGCCTGGATCTAACCTGACGGAAACCTAGCCTAACCGAGGACCATACAACTAGTTTAACGGAGGTACAAATCTACCCTAACGGACGTCTACATCTACACCATAACAGTGGTCTACATCTACCCTAAACGGGTGGGGTCTCCAAGCACCAAATAGTTGCCCGTCCTCTACGTCAGACAAGAGCTCCTCCTCTCTGCGTCTAGTTCGTCCGTGGATGTCACCCACAGCCAACCCTGGACGACAAAGGACGTCAACCGCCTACGAGAGTACATAGGTGTGGCAGCCATGAGCGAGGGACGAACAACGCGCAGCCTCATTCAAACTTTCGTCATATCCTCACTACGTCCAGCCAACTCAAACGCCTTCCCTAACCCTAAAACATTACGTTGCTTACGTCATGCATTGCATCCCGTCGGTGCTCTATATTCCCAATCCTTTTCTCCCCCCTCAGAAAACTTATGTAAAAGTGCAAGCAATGAATATGATCGACTGGAACTCCAAATACGAGCGATCACGGCTGGTATAGTGAAGTTAAGAGATAATTAGGGCTACTGAGTGGTAGCGGATGGGGAGGTGACGCACGTAAATGCCGGTGGTCTTTGTATGTAAAAAAAAAAAACTCCTTGACCTCGACGGGACACGGACTCCCAGCTTGAAGGCACAGCCAAAGGACCCGCTCCTCGGGGAAACAGCGCTACTCTAAAGTACGACGTGGCGACGGCACGGGGCCCTCGAGCACTAATGTTGACCTAACCTCTGACCTGATGATGTCTGATGGCCAGGTCAAATGCTGGGTCCTCATACTCAAGCGGACGTCCTGCTCGAGGATCGTTTACATTAGCGAGTTAAGCTTTGGATGATTCGGTTTACGATAGGCTATGATAAGTTAGGCTTGCTTAAGGCGGTGGGCTATGCCAAGCTCGGGTTGTGGTTAAGACGAACTGTGCTAGGTTAGGATTGGCTTAGGCGGGCTATGCAAAAGTTAGGCTTGGTTAATACGGGCGACCATCCTGGATTAGGGTTTGGCTAGGGCAGCTTTGGCTTACTACAGATGATCCAACGCGCGCATTTAGAAAAGGTAGAACCACAAAAGCGACAAATCTCTAAGCTCTTGGCGGATATGAACCATCGTCACAATCTCTACGTATTCTGAGAAGTAACATTAATTACGCCTTACTCAAGCAATTATCATTATATACGTATTCCCTGCGTGTCGTAAAAGGCGACAAAAAAGGGAGGGAGAGTGGGGGGTGGAAATCCTCCCCTCCAGTTTCTGCTTCGAAGGAGGGCATCATCTTGCCCCTGCTACTTGAACGTAGAGGCAGCCTTGCAATGCTGCAGGAGCCCTGAGGTGAAGCGGTCTTGGCGTACCGTTAGGGCCCTTAGGAAAGGCTCCCTGGAATAATCATAATGAATTTATAGGGTATTCATATGCATGGCGTCACGTCATGCGTGACGCGGGAGGAATATAAGGAAAAAAAATTACCCAACGCTGCGTATGACGGACGCCATATTCTTGCGCCCCAATAAGTATCCTAGCAGGGATGGATGTACATACAGCAGCTCTTTTAACCTATATCTGATTTCATTAGTTTATCTACAATTCGTAGATGGTACCCAACCTATGTACGCTTTCCGAGGTCTCGTGAACTTTCTCAGGGATCATTTCTTTAATCCTTAATGGCCTTGTTTCTCTCTCAAACACCCTGGCAGTTTTCCAACAAACCCTACCCTTGTTTAAGACTCCCTTGTCCTTTCTCCAGACACTCTGCTTCTTTTTTTTTATACTCTTCAATCAAACGGCACATTAACTTAAGTATCAATACTTCAAGCTATATAAACAGATCTCCCGCCATGACTCACATGAAGATAATAGCACAATTTCTCCAGGATATTTCAGCGATAAGAGAGTTCGATAACAAGACACGACACTTCCGATGCTCTCGACTCTATAAGTCACACAGACGCGGCAGAACTGCCATAACGCACCATCAGGTTAATAATTTTAATATACATCAAGTTTTCATATACGGTATGTACATTTTTTTATATATAAATATATATAACGAAATCTCAACCACGATAAAATTATTTGAAACCAAAACTATCAATTATCTATGAAGAATTATCTTTCCTTTCCAAAACTGATGGGGAACCATTAATATTTTTTTTTTCCATAACCAAACCTCTTAAGTTTCAGTTCAATCTTTCGGACACAACCGCTCACGCTGTCCCGACCCGCGCGTGTGTGTGTACGGGTGTCTCTCTTGCTTCTAAGAAAGGACAGAGTTGTAAATTCGTGGGTCCTTACATCTTGAACTTTATTTCACCATACAACATTATTAACCTCCGTATGTTGTCCACATCCACCGTCTCCTAACTCAGTTTAATCCACCTTTGGCAAACTATAAGAATTATTAATTTACATCCTTTCTTAAAAGTTCCTTGATTAATTTCACGTTCTGTTCTCTGGCTGTTCGACCGCCACGCTTTTCAAAAAACTACTGACTCTCTAACTCATCAGTTTGGTCTACTACTTGATTGGTGTGATCGAGTCACCTCTCAATCTTCTCTCTTCCGCGGTGGAGAAGTTTAAGCTTCTTAAAGGGTGGGGAACATCAAAACCTGACAAGCTATTGCTACTTTTAAGCTTAATTTTTGATGTGAACAGCGTGCTGAAAATTTCTTTGTCCAATGACGAGCACTCCAAATCCTCACTAATGCAGTCTTGGAGGCACTACACCCCTACTGATGATCAGGAATATCTTCTTCCTTTGAGAATTTAAAAGATAAAGATATATAGCGTTTTAAACGTCCACTGATACGACCATATCACCAACGACCCTTTAGTACGACCACTGTCCTCCAACACGTCAAATCCAATATACCGTACCGGTGTGATTGATTCTTCGTCACCACACAAACGGACGCCTTCGTCACACACTACCTTCTCCACAACTGTGATATTCGGCGTAAGATAACGGAAGCAATATGGCGTCCTGGGCTGCGCGCGCACCTCCCACCGGCGAAGATAACTTGCACCCCAGCGCGCGCGAAGGGCGACTAGGTTAGCCTCACGATAGCGATGGAAACTCTGCCTACCCCCTGAACCCAATCAACTTGAACAGCTTTCTGAGCCGTTTCTTTGCCCCCTTATCGCACGCCGAGGCGATAAACTAGCATTCTCGGGGATTACTATCAGTGAGATGATGTCGGGGATGTCAGGTTAGCTCTGTTAATAGGTAACTCCAGGAGAGTATTAAGAGTAATTGATATATATATATATATATATATATATATATATATATATATATATATATATA
>JAYMFT010239330.1:0-11075 GCA_038088735.1 Panulirus argus | reverse complement strand
TGTAGCACACAGCATGGAAGGAAACCGGGAAGTGCAGCAAGAACAGCACGAAGGATTAGCTCCTCATCAGGGAACCTCATACACGCTGGGGGGGGGGGGGGGGGGTGTGTGTGTGTGTGTGTGTGTGTGTGTTTATAGCAATATGGTCACAATGTGTGTGTAAGTGTCAGTACAACCGCCATCTGTGGCTGTATTATTAATTACTTTTTCAGTATACAATTTTCGAAACATTACGTAGAGACTTTTTGACGTAGTGTACTGAGTTCACGTGAAGAACATTAAGAATAAAGAATAACAAGCGGCGGGCATGGTGCCGGTACTGAAGACAGGGAACTGATGCCAAGAGGCGGGGATGTACGTGTCTAGACATCAGCATTAGATCTGTGTTGTTGCAGAAGCCAACATAGCCCTGGCTATGCCTCCTGCCTCAGTCCTGGCCACCTCACATGACCCAGTATAAGAAACAATTGCATTTCCTCACGTGTTTCTAGACCTGAATCCTAGAGAGCTGAAGGACGAGAAAGCCACAGCCTCGATGTTTGAGAAGAAAAACAAAAAAGGAATTATCATGACGGTATATCCTCGTACGGCTGCTCTCCACACAGAAACTATGGGAAGCATTAGCCAGTCACATGCTGCGGATCCAGGCTGACTTCAGGCTGGGACACTGGCGAGCAGCTCACATGAGCAGCGGCCAAAGTAATATCTGAAGAACAGGGAGAGAGGAGAGCACATCACGTCGGGCGGAGAGGGGCGAGTGGGGAAAGGTAACAGCAGAACGACTTACGACGCGTGAGACCCATGATTCCCCTGCGGATCAGAGAGACGTGGAGGAGGAGCGAGCCGGCACATGAGCCGTGGCTAGTAAACAGAAAACACATACAAGTGTCACACACGAGGAACATATTGACGTTAATGACTCAGGTTACAAAAGGTACCAGTGAGATGGCCGCATTTTTATGGCTCTAATTACATCAGTTATATCAGTAATCACCCCTTCCTGAGTGTGCTATATGGAGCGTGATGGACCAGGCTGTTGGGGGCAGCGGCAGCCCTCGACCGGCTTGCCAAATTGGCGTTGTATCTACAAGATTGGGCAGATTAGACGGGGATTGGCCCTCGGTCGTGACGTCAGATATCTAATCCAGTAGGTGATGCGTTCAGATTGGAAAAGGAAACGAAGAGAGAGTGAAGAAGATTGACTACCGTGAGGTTGGTTGAAATAAAGCTTTTGCACACACACACACACACACTGATGCACATGCACGCGTAGATCCATAAATGTGTCAGGAGCAGGTGTGGTCAAGGTGGCCGAGAAATATATATATATATATATTGATGTGGGAGTGAGTGAGAGCGGCGTGCGGGATGCCTCCCCACCGCACCTGTGTGTACGTGCGCACGTAGGGTAACGGTGTATTAATAGGGTGTTTACATAGGGTGTCCAGAGCTGTGTATGGAACACCGAGGCTACCTCCTGCCTTCCCCGGGCTGACCTTCCCAGTATCACTCCTTCCCTATGCCCTCCTTCCTTATGCCCTCCTTCCTTCCCTCCTTCCTTACGCCTTCCTACCCTCCCTTCTTCCTTCCCTCCTCCTTCCTTACGCCCTCCTTCCCTCCCTTCTTCCTTCCCTCCTTCCTTCCCTTCTTCCTTCCCTTCTTCCTTCCCTCCCTCCTTGCTTTACTAATAACAAACCAAGCCTCCCCCTTCCCCTCCCCCTTGCACACCAGCCCGCTGCCACCCCCCCTCCCTTCCCTCCCGCGTTTCCCTCCCATTCCCTCTGCACTCTCCCTCCTAGTAACTCGGAGGGATGGCGGAGTAAGGCAACGGGTCGAACCCATCACTCACTATAGTCTCCCTCTCGTTAACAGTGTGGTAGGGCAGGATGGGACTTGGGTCCGTTCCTCCTTCGCTGTAGCCTCTCATCGTTAAGTAAGTGGACGGCAGATGAGTAGGGCGGAGGGTTTTTTCTTTTTTTTTTTAATGGGGGTCGTGTTGAAGACCCCCACTGGGACGGGGGTAATGTCATCACCCGTGTCCTACTGACCCGTCCCCATCCTGGACCCGGGTCACACCTGGCCCCGCTCCCCCCTCCCCCTCCGCACCCCACAAGGCTGCCGCAGTGGTGGGGCGCGGCGCAGCACACCACGCTGTACAGCCCACGTCACGTACACTCTGAGGGACGTCGCCACGTGCTGTTAGTTTGTTTGTGTGTTCGTGCAGCCCTCCCACCCTTCCCCTCCCCCCTCGTATAGCCTTCACCCCCCCTTCCTCCCCAAGTACACCCCTCACCCCAGCCCCTCGTAGTACAGCCCCCTCGGCTCTGATACAGCCTTGGCCAGTACACGCCTGGTCCCCCCCGGGGGGAGGGGGTGCCGCCACTCATGATAACAGGGTGGATGCGATTTCCACTCGTTTCGACGTTTACAAAAATACAATTTAGATTTCCATTGTTTAGCAGCCGACAGACAGCATGATACGCGAGCGGGTCGATGTGTGTGTTGTGTGATGATGTCGGCAGCTCCGGGCGCCGTTTGCTGTCTCAATGGGGACTTGAAATGGAAGTTTTTGTTGTGTTTGTAGTTTCAGCAACATCTAGTTTTATGGCTCAGTACACGGAGAGATTCCTTTGTACTTCAGCCTGTGGTGGATTCCTTACTGCAGCCTGCGGTGGGTCCCCCCTACCTGCAGCCTTGGGTGGGATGGGTCCTCTGTACGGGCCCCTCCAGCAGAAGGCTGGGCGCCGGCCTCCGCAGATAAGGAAGGACTTTAAAAGAGTTTTCTATTTCCTGAAAGGATCCGGAGTCGAGCGGTGAGCCGGCTCAGGTCAGGTCAGGTCAGGAGGGCCACGGGTCTAGGTGGTGACGCTGGTGCGTGTGGAACGTTACTGTCATGTGACGCTGTTGCGTGTGGGACGTTACTGTCATGTGACGCTGGTGCGTGTGGAACGTTACTGTCATGTGACGCTGGTGCGTGTGGGACGTTACTGTCATGTGACGCTGGTGCGTGTGGGACGTTACTGTCATGCATTGTTTGTTGGGACCGTGCGTGGTGGTGGGTGGTCCCCTCCTCCCCCCCTGATGGAGTGTGAGAGGAGTGCGTCAGGATGGCGTCCAGCTGTGGCCAGCTGTCGCACTCTCCCTCCCTCTCGCAGACTCTTCCGGCCCCTCTCCCAGGCAGACCTCGGCACCCTTTTATCCATGGGGTGACCCCCGCCCCCTCCACTTCCTGGCAGACCTGGCCTCCCCTCCTCCCCCAAGGGAGCCCTAAGGACCCCCCCCCCCCAGGCTACCAAGGGAATACGACGCCCCCCTCCCACCGGTTTCACGGGTGGGGAGGGGGAGTGGGCGCCCATTGTGGTCCTCCAGGTCGCCACTGTGGCCTTCCAGGTCACTGCTATAGTTTTCCATGTCACCGCTGTGCTTCTTCAGGTCACCTCTGATGACAGTCTCTCTCAAAAGTTCTCCCGCGGACTTACAGTGAATTTTCCGCCAATGTTATTTATTGTGTAAGTGATTGGAGGGAAGGTTTGAGGAGGATTTGCGGCTGATGAGGAGGACTATAAGGAAAAATGGCTGGAGGTCAAGAGAAAGGCTCGAGAGAGAGGCCTGCGTGGGACAGAGGGACATGTGAACCACGACACATGAAGCGGTCAGGGTAAACCATGGAGCAGTCAGCGGGACCTGGCTCTGGATTACAGGCCCTGGTTTATGTACATTATGCATGACAACTGGGGAGTGGATGTGTAAATGAAGCCATTATTCGTTTTTTTTTTTTTTTAACAGACGCTACCTGGCTAAGGTGAGAGATGCGGTTAGGTATGAAAATAAAATCCTACCGCGTCGCAAGTCGTGTGGATCTTGTTATCATCGTTTCTTGTCCTTTTTTTATTAAGTCATGCATAAGTTTGCTTCTTCGGCCGTTTTAAGTCAGACGTGTTACTTTTTACCTCGTCGTCGTGAGCTGTTGGTTTGAGGAGGGATTCTCGCCTGAGCCCCTCCCATCCCACTAGGGCTTCTCTCCTGCTTACACCTCCTCACGTACCCAGAATGATAATAATATCAATGGTGATAATGACATATTGAATAAAAGATACAGCCAAAGACTGAAAATGTGCCGTGATGAGGGCCGAGGATGATGAAGAGACGGTCTTTAACTAGATATTAAAAAGTTTTGCAATGCGTTGCTCTCGTGGCGGTCTGTACCAGCGTCTAGGAGGGGTCGGCGAGGTTCTGATTTCGAACTTCAGCTGGCGGACGAGGGATCTCTGACTGTAGTTATGGGGGGTGGGGAGTGTAGTGGGGATGGTGCGGCAGCTTCTGCAGTAATTGTTGGATGAGGTCCAGCGGTGGTGGTTGGAGAGACTCGGAAGGACTGGTCAGCGGGTTGTGCGTCTTGTGACAAGTGACGTAAGAGGGACAGAGGATGATGTTGCACGTCCCTTTCTGCACCTTCTCTGGTCGCCCCCTGAAGTATGGCGGACCGGGAGGAAAATTTGAAAGAAAGAGAGGGAGGGAGAGAGTGAGAGTGAGGGAGGGAGGGAGCGTGTAGGGGAGGGAGGTGGGTACAGCCGCGCGCGGCTCCAGTTCCCGCCACAACTGAGGACGTGACGATCGTCTTTGTTTTCTTTGCTCACGTCCCCCGGCGTCCCCTGCTACCCCCTCATCGCCTCACCTGTTCTTTACAGAGACATCTAATTGCCTCTCCCGCCTGAGCGAGGTAGCGTCAGGAACAAACAAACAATGACTTCATTTGCATATACATCCAGTCTCTCTCTTTTATAACACACCGAAACCGGAGTCTCCCATCCACGGCTGAGCCAGTGGTAACCGGATGATGAACCAGAAGAGGTTAAGTTCTAACTAACGCTAACACCGCGCGGGCCTTTAGAGTCGAACACATGAACAACAGAACTGCAGAAGTTGATCCATCCCTGAACTGCCTTTACAGAGTCTGGTGCGGACCGGAGAGGCCAAGATCACACCCAGTAAGGCTATGACGTTTCCTACACCGACCCACTCTCCCAGTACCCACGCACGTCGCCTGCAGATCACGCACGCCACAGGAACCTACTGAGGACACAGGATACGCCTCTTGTGTTCGTCAAAACAACCTTCAAACAACCCCCCTCCCCCCACGTCGACGATGGCTACGATCAGCATGAACGACTTAGAGTAAAACCAACCGATCCACACTTGCCGGAAGCAACACAAAGATATGGCCGGAACTTGCAGACAACGGGACACAAACTGGAAACACATCCCAAACCTGGAGAGCAACGCAGCTTTCCATCACGGGGTTTCCACACAGAGCCTGGATGTCGTAAGAGAACATCCACAGTGAACAGTTGTAACTCGTCTCAGCCAAGTTCCTTCCGAGAATAACTCGCTACGTCCTTACAACACACACACACACACACACACACCATTAGTCAGCCAGGGATACATGAGAAAAGGTACCAAGAATACGTATCCGGCAAACCACACACAACGCCAGTTAAACCTGCACCATACATGTGCACACTGTGACTGTCTCCCATGGCTGGACGACACAGGACCTTGCCCTGCCCAGCTCCCAGCTGAAAACAATCAAGATATACAACAGCCAAGCGGCACACACACTCCCTCATGGTTTACCTTGACCACTTTATTCAAAACTTGTACCCACTTTCTTTTTTATGAAATTTAAACACGGTGATGTTTGTGTCCACAGAGCTGGATGTGTTGGTGTGGGCAGGTGACAGGTGAGGTGTGAGGAGGGTAGGGGCAGGTGACAGGTGAGGTATGAGGAGGATGGAGAGGTGACCCACAACGGTGCTCGTGTCTTATGGTGAGAGTATCGGCCGCTGTGAGCCAACCTTGGATAGGTTATGTTCCTCCGATAATAATTAGTCATCATGATTGCTGTGTGTCTGCTGGTGACTGACCATCCTCCCTCGGGAGGCCATGACGACAACTTCACGGGAGGCGTTGTTCCCCTGGTGACCAGGAGGAGGACCTGCTGCCCGCGCCTGGCGTTGTTGTGGGTGGTATGTCACACGTCGTGGCCAAGGGTATGGGATGCAGACCAACTCCTGCCACAGATGCTGCCACACAGTTTTCGACATCTGAATACGTTTTCGAGGTCGGAGGTCGGCGTATCTACAAATAGAGTTGATTGATTTAGACCGGTCATGCTTCTGGTACTACCTATAACAATGACCTACAACGAGGATTTTGTTTGAAAGAGGAATAGCGCAAAGCTGTTGACTTTTGTAGCTTCATATTTTTCATATTTGGCGACTCGATTCTGATCTGGAACGTCCTCTACCCACACCCCGAGGGGTGCGGATGTAGGAGAAGGCCTTCACCAGGGTTGCAGGTATTGAAGAAAGCCTTCAGCAGGGGTGCATGTGTTGGAGAAGGCCTTCAGCAGGTGCAGGTGTTAGAGAAGGCCTTCAGCAGGGGTGCATGTGATGAAGAAGGCCTTCAGCAGGGATGCAGTTGTTGGAGAAGGCCTTCAGCTGGGGGTGCAGGTGTTTAGAGAAGGTCTTCTGCAGGGATGCAGGTGTTGGAGAAGGCCTTCAGCTGTGGGTGCTGGCTGTTGGTGGGGCGGCCCCAACAGACACCTGCTGATCCAGAGGATATGACGTGGTACCTCAGGATCCAGGCTTCACCAGCAGCAAGCCAGGCAGCCCCGTATAACGTGACTTTTATAAAACTGGTTCTTACGTTATGTTATAACGCAGTTATGAACATCTGGGTATAACATGGAGTATCTTCACGCCGTGTGGGCAATGTAGTATTGGTAGATCCCCCGCCGCAGCCGTCAGCAGCTGGCCAGGGGAGTGATGTGTTGGTACCAGCTTAAATGTTGGGTCCAGTCCCTCCCCCCTGAGCTGGACGAGAGAACCCCCTATGCTTCCCTTAGGGTCATGTGGGCAACATGCTCCCACAGCCTCGCCTCGCCAACATATGTTGCCGTAAACAAGTTTGTTGTGAAGCAGCCGATCATGTGGCTGCTCATAGAGAGGAACTGTGGGATTATACATAATGTTGGCCACATACCGCCGGCTCCCCCACCCCGGCTGGCCAACCTTAGTTTGTGTGAGGGAAGGAAGGATTGCCCTGATGGCCGACCCTGCCCTGAGGGCCCGAGTAAGCCGTAAGGGCCGGCCGAGGTAGCCACACATGACCTGCTTGTAGCGCAACACACAACAGTGTACCACATTCACCACGAGCGTGAGACTGACGTAATGATTGGCGTATTGCCACGTGTTCCACCACGTCACGAGGACACACACTACCACGTGGACTGATATGACGTACCACGTGCACTGATGTCACATATCACGTACATCAATGTCACATGCCACGAGGTGTGGCATCATTTATCGCGTGGGTCATAATCACCGCCGATGTCAGTGCTCTGGTTGTGGCAGTGTCCAGCAGTCCTGTCACTACCCACGTCATGTTTGTGACGGGGAGGGGGAGGAGGAGGGAGTCTTATTTTCCCCTCCCCAATCACTCCCTACCCTCCCCCCCTTACCCCACAATCCCCCTAGCCTCCCCAACTAAGACCCATCCGGGTACCCTCATGTGGGTTTACTGTATACTTTCCGGAATAGTACCCCCACCACTCTCTCTCTCTCCCTCCGTGTAACATTTCACATGGAAGATAATTCCTTACTCTTGTTAGTGTTGGATACGTCAGCCCAGCCAGACCCTTTATGTCAGTAACCAGATCCTGACCTGGGAAGGCGTGGCTCTGTATCTTGGGTTGTCTCCCGTCCATTAATATATATATATATATATATATATATATATATATATATATATATATGTGTGTGTGTGTGTGTGTGTGTATAATATATAATTCTATCTGGGAGTAACAATGTAAACGACCTTGGAGTGATTACGCTTGATGACCTTACCTTCAACGAATACAAGAAAGCAACTATTGCCTTAAGGGGCGGGGAAGGATGTATGCTATTATGAACCTTCAAGACAGGAGATGTAAAGCCGATAATGACGCTCTTCAAGACACTTATGTTCCCTAGGTAGAAATACTCCTGCTTGCTGACATCATGCCTGCAGGCGGGCGGGTGGGGTTGACGAGGAAGCCGATCCATCCATTATCATGTGTCATCCAGGAACGCCTTGTCCTTGGCTCCACATAGAGGATAAGTAAACACCTTCATGCTGTGGCCCCGTCTAGGCTGGACCCCGAGGCTGTTTGTTCCTCTTGTTCATAGCGAACAGACGAAGTAAACATTACCATGCGAATTCCTCCCACACAGCACTGCGGAGGACCCGGCTGTCATAGCAACAGTGAATTGTGAAACAACTTCTGCCGTGCACATGACACGACAAGACACGTGCATCCCACCCATAACGATGTTTCTTTTGTCTCAGGTACTTGAGAAGTATCCTCTTGTTAGTTAGTTAGTTAGTTCAGTCATCATCCTGAGGCGTACGTTAACCTTGCGTCTGTTGATCACACGGACCAGAGCTGTTTCTATCCGTCCTCTGCTCTACAGTTGGACTCCGTTAGCTATACAGGAACTTGGGATGGAGAAAACTGGTGCATCCTCGTAACTACTTGATCAGTTACATATGGTTATATAGCCTGGATACTGCACCATCTTTGAACTTGTGGAAAAAAGAAATATTAAACAACAAAATTACACTGATTCCGTTTAAAGTCTAAAGTACTGAGATAGACTGAAGAGACTGAGGTTGTGGCTACCGGAGCACAGATGGCTGACATTTAATATAAATTTACTCTTGGTAAATCGTAGATGGTATGGTTCCAGTCTGTACTGGAATGTCACTTCTTATTGGGTTATTTGAATTTTATGGATAGTTCGGTGGGGATCTTCCAAGATTCACTGGATAAGTATTTACAGTTACGTTGACGGCAGGCAAGTTGTCAAGGGTGCGTAAGACAAGGGCCGCGGCTTCAGGCGTCTTGAGTGATCAGAGAAGCGACAGTACAAACTGTTTTCTGAGCGAAAGGTGTTCGTAATGTGTTATAAGAAAGTAATGGGTACTTGTTTACTGGTTGAGGATGGCGGTATAGGTGAGGCCGCAGGACGACAGGTCACGTGTGGCCTGTGAACAGACCAGCACTAGTATGACAAGCTGAAAAGAAGCAGAGTCATCCAAGATGGCGGAGAGAAACCATTCAAGACGAGTTTTGTCTTGACGCAATGGTGACGCCCGGCACACCAGTCATCATAAGGGGTACAGTTATGGCAGAAGTTGATTGTGCGGTACGTGATCTCAACCAGCCAACATGAAGGACCCGCCAGGAGTATACAGGTAGACGAAACGGAAGCCACTACACTTGTATTGTTTACATTGAGAGTGATGGTACGAGATGGAGCGACAGCACGAGTTGTAACTGGGGCCACATGATACAAGACACGATACAGCATCTCTTTGAAATGTATTTAATGTCCAGTTATGAGATACCAGGACCTTTAATGCCAGGGTCAGACTAACCCTGCGTCCACCTGCTCCTGGCCCTGCCTCCCCTGGCACCTGCACGGCGCGTGTCTCATTATCTCCTCCCCTCCCCTTCCTCACCCCCTGCTGTGCTGCTGCTGGCAGGCACCGTGGCGTGCCGGCCGGTACGGTCGATCCTTAAACTGTGTTGTCATGTCCTTCGCTGACCAAGGCTGTCTTCTCACCAACCACCACAAGACTCGCTATTACCATATTACACACACCTAAACCGCAGTCATGACGACTTTCCTTAGAGAAAATTATAAGAGTTCCCCGGCGCGTTCATAACTGCCTGTGGAGACATTGACAGTTCTTCTATCGTCGTCGGTGACCGACATGTGGCGTGTGAACCATGGGGTGTGTGCGGGTGGAACGTGCTCTTAAGACTGGTCTGGAAGTGCAGTCTGGTCTGGTGAATATTGGAAGGGTTGTGTACTTTCTGTGGCGCGTGTCGTACCGAAGGTTACGCCGACGGGGGCGGACGTCCATTATCTCTGGTGACGTGTTTGCTCCCCTGGCATAATATACCTATCATTCCCGAGCTGACCACAAAGCTGGATTTATTGGCGCCTCAGACAGTACGAGGATAGAAGGCCAGGATGGGGTGTTCCCCGCCGTAATTCTTGACGATTTCCATAGATCCAGATGTCCCCCATGTGCTCCTCGTAATCCATGACGGACCCTTGAGCGTCATGGAGCTAGCACGTCGTTTAGAAAAGCCGGCCAGTTTGGTCCTGAAATCCCAGTCAGGATACAGAGAGCGGCTGATTGGAACCGTTTTATAACAGCAGTTGATAAGACGTGTGAGAAGGGAGAGGTCCTATAATGATATATAATACCAGAATAAAAGTCATATTAAAGCAAGTGGTGAAGTCTGTTGGTCAGCGCGGTGCTCAGTATCATTCTCCTCCTCCTCACTCACCGTCACCGTATGTGAAAAAAGGATGTTCTCTAAAAGTTGGCAGAGCGGCTTACCTTTTCTGACGTGATGTTGTCAGGGATGGCATGAGGCTGGGTAATGTTGGCAGTGGTGGTGATAACAGCACCTTACGATAGTTGATTAGGGGGGGGGGGGAAAGTAATGAGGATCATTATTGGTCTCTGTACGCCAGATGTTTTTCTATGTGTGCAGCATTTGGTCCATGAAAGGATTGGTAGTATGAACAGTGGTTGGAAAACGCGTATGAGGAGATACTTCCGTGCGCGAGGGTAGACCACCAGTCGAGGTGATGGTGTAATGCATTACACAATCCGGCTAACTTTCTAGAGACAAGATTATATTATCGTTATTATCATCTGGCGAGCGGGATATCGCTTTGACTCTGGACTTTAATAGGGTAGAGGCCTCTGTGACGTTGAAGGACACAGTAGCTGTGAAGATTATATGAAGGTGGACGACAGTAATGATGAGTGGCTGTGGACGAGAGTAATGATGAGTGGCTGTGGACGAGCGTAATCATGAGTGGCTGTGGACGAGATTAACGATGAGTGGCTGTGGACGAGAGTAACGATGAGTGGCTGTGGACGAGAGTAATGATGAGTGGCTGTGGACGAGCGTAATCATGAGTGGCTGTGGACGAGATTAA
>JAYMFT010239319.1:0-11075 GCA_038088735.1 Panulirus argus | reverse complement strand
TTGGGTCTTGGAGGCATTAAACTTAACTAGATTTTGTGTACCCCACTGAGATATCTTGTCCAAGTCTGAGTTTATTGAGGAAGCTGTGTCAAGGCGAGATGCAGATACTTCAGTGGCTAGGAAAATGACTGAATGGACGTAAACATTGAGTTGTGAATAACAGTCAAGAGTCAGAATGGTTAGACGAAAGAAGTGGTGGACCACAAGGATCGGTCTTGGGACTAGTTCTCTTTCCCATATGTATTAATGATATTAACAATAGGCTGCATCGCAAGATGTCAGATTCTGCTAATGATATAAAACTGGGAAATAAACCTACGAATGAATATGAACGCCTACAGCTTCAAACTGGCCGAGACAAACTGGTAGACTGGGCTCATGTATGGCAAATAAATCTTTTTAGTGCTAAGTTTTAGATATCGGTAACAAACACGAAAAGGCAAGCCACAGTGTAAATTTTGTTGAAACGCAAAAGGTAAATGAGGAAAAAGACGGGCGTAATAATCTCTGGCGACCTAAAACCAGATAAGCAACGCTCAGAAGCAGTGAAAGGAGTAAACAAAATTCTTGGATTCATGGTTAGGACTTTCGAATCTAAGCCCGGGTAAATCATCCATGCTCTTTACAGTTTGCTGGTTCGTCCACATCTTGAATATTGTGTTCAGTTTGGTCATCCTACCAGAAAAAAAAAGACGTTGAATGGAGAGAATACAGCGTCGAGCTACCAAGATGATTTCCGGGTTGAAAAGCATATCCTATTAGGGCCATTAAACGACTTGAATCTATTTATCTTAGGAAAGGAGAAGGTTACGAGGTGATCTATTACAAGTTTTCGAAATTTTTAAAGGCTTTGATAATTTTGATCTAACAAGCTGCTTAAGACTTGGTTCCTTTGATTTCACTCGCATTGATGGATTCGAACTCGTGGGCAAACATTTTACCTCGAATAAGGCGAGGTACATTTCTTCAGCAGGATTGTTAACATAAGGAAAGATCTGCCAGTTAGAATGGTTAGAAGCGTTACTATAGATACCTTTAAGAACAGACTTGAAAATATTTCGTTTTTAAGTCCACTACTGACATCATTTGTGCCTCGTTAGCCACATTGACAATTTGCAGGTTATTCTCTTTGAATTATCTGTATGCCTTCTAACTTTAACCAGACTGATCTGTGAGATTCTGAAATCTTCTGCTACCACAAACAGCCTCGAAAGGACCCACTGGTCTGTTGCCGTTTGAATTACTTTGTACTCCTTTGTAATACTGAATGTGTGAACTGCGACGAGTAGATGGCATTGTCTTGCGCTGCACGTACTAGTGATCCGCATCGGTTAAACTGAAGTCCAGAGTAACATAACTGTTTTGAGAGTGTCTGCCATTTGTATTGGATGCAGTTGTTTGCAGGATCCTAGTGTCATTCTCATGACACACGCACGGCGCCAGCTTGTCATATTGATATCTGACTCCAAGGTATTCTGTATTGTCAGTAAGATGACTCATTAGCGCACATCTGCAGGATAAACGCGGTGGATTATGCAGCGCGCACAGAGTGATGAAAGCAGTTCGGCGGGAGAAAATGCCCAGTGAGAACCCGTGGTACTCTCAATCCCTCACATGAATTTCAAACCTGAGACGGGGCGAAGGGGCTTGCTCTATTCCTGCTCCATATGCCCACTGATACGGAGATGTAGCAACTCAGATTTTCGATACGACATGCCTAAAAATCGGTATACCAGGTCACTCTAATGGCAACAACACCAGCCCTGGATTAACTCCACTGTAGCGATAAGCTCATCAGTATCGTCAGACAGGGATGTGACATTTAATGATGATGATGTTGCCGGCGGCCCAAACCACAGCCGGGAGTTTCAAGGCGTTTGACAAGAGTTAATGGGAGAGGTTTTATTATGTGGCCTCCTCGTAAAGCTATAATTGATTTCTGAACATGACAACCTTGTGTTCGGCCCCAGGCGTATGTATTCGTATGCATGTGCTCGTGTATCCATCCATTAATGTGACTGTTAGTACGTAGGTTCATTTATTTCCTTGTTAATCTAGATATAAATCCGCTGTCATTGTAAGCAATAATTGAACTTGGCCTTGGAGGTTACTGCGTTCTTAGTTCATGTTGTAGTTAAGGATATTGTGCAGGATCGTGTTATGAAACCGTCAACTTCTCTTACGTATGGTAATATGAAGAATATGATGGTACCTGAACTGGATATGAATTATGCATATAGATAAAAAGTTTTCCATTTCCACCATGAAATAGACAATCTTATGCTGAAATACCATGCCAGATAGATAAGAGACTGGTAATGAGTGAACCAGAAAGATAATTATGGCAGATAACGGAGCACAGAGAAAAGCGCTTAAGGAATTAATTTTCGAGGAAAGATTTCCAGAAATATTGATTGGACATGGAGGACACATAACCTTGAAAGGTCATATGGCCAAGCGCATGACACAAGTTCTCCCGAGCCTTTGAAAATGAGAACAAAGATTTGTTTTCGTATTTCTATTTCTCTCTCCGTTTCCATCATATGATTTATCGAGGATAGTGAAACTTGGCCACCATTTCAAGGATTATTCTCAGGGTTCAAGTAAAGTCGCCTACCGGTCTTGAATGATCTTGATCGAGATGGCAGACCGTGTTCGACAGATAAGTGAAGCCATTCATTGCTGAGCATTATGACGAGTTGATAAGTGACACACACATATGAGTTCGAGGTGCTTAATAGCAAATCGTTCATGAATCATATTCTCCTTCATAAACTAACTCTGTCGGTTAAAGCTCCTTCAACTCCACACATATCTGACTCAGTGAAGTACTATAAGCAAGAATTTATCAGATATGCTTTACAGTAGAGACGGTGTCGTTATAAGAAGTGAAGTTATGCAGTCACGTGAAACTCGAGGTCTAGTTGTAGTTTAGAACACTCTCACTGACTCGGAGTGAAGGAGCTTAAAGGCTCAGACAGTTGACTGATGAGCCTGGGTTTTCTTCTGGCTGATCGGTCATAATCAGTTCAAGGTATGAGGAAGTGAAGGAAGTCCAATATCAAGCGTAAAAAAAGAAAAAGAATAACTCAACACAGGTTGTCGAAAATGATGTCCTTGATAACAAATAACAGCCGTTCACTACTGACTCCGTTTTTTAAAACTCAGTAATACTCAACAGACATATTTTACAATCTTAATCTACGTTACTGACCTAGCAACTACGTTACTAGCTAATTCATTTTGATAACAACGAGATATGTTCTACAACATGAGAGTGAATTTCATGAATCCACGTGAGCACCATATATCTGAAAGGTTTAAGTTTTATTGCAAATTATGACGCACACTCGAGAGAGAAGAGCCACCTGGAGATGAATACCTGGTGCTTCATCTCAACAGTCATACACGAACGGATGTGGACTAAGTCATTACTTCCCAGTCCATTTGTGAGACAGAAGATTTTTCTATTGTGCGGGTTTTCTTTACAGATGTCTTCTCACTCCTACAGTATCTACCCTCCTTTCTCAGGGCGCTGCCGTGGGAATCATTAACTCTTGGAAAGTTTAGATCGACTTAAAGCCAGTGGACCTGACGACTTTGCCTAGCCATTTTCTGCCTGTCAGGGTACGACCAAAAACTCATTTCCAAAGATTTAGAAACTACCTCAAAACTACTCGTACCTTTGATCCCTATGAACCATCACAAGCTAAAAATTCACTAACTTTTTACAAGCTTCGTCAGGTTAACCAAGACACGATGTTGCTAAGCATATGTGGTAACACCATGCAATGAACTTGGTAATAACGTGCTTGACCTTTGCACTCAAGTCTTGAGGCAAGAGTTGTAAGGCTATATAAGGTGCCATCAACATATCCCTTGCTTATCTTTTATATCTGCCTTGCAGAACATTTCTTCTCTTTTTTTCACATTCTATCTTTTAATGGCTTCCCCTACTTTGTTTTACATTATCATACATAATGATGTGGATTTCTGGCAGTGAGCAACATGTGAAAATGCCAAGTGGCTTATTTCAGCAAAAAAGAAACCAGGAAAGATTGGCAGCACCGTAAACATTTGCCCTTAGAACAGTAATAGAAGTGAAGATAAGGATCATTGGGCATTTATTCTCATATTAGCTTGAGTATTTCGAATCCCAGGTTGAAAGCATGTTCCTCAGATCTACAGTTTTCCATGTAACGCGTAAAATACCGGGTTATTTTCTGTAAATTTGACCAGAATATACCAAAACGCTATAATTCCTGATTTCAGTACAGCCTGGAAATGGGACATAAATAGAGTCACAGCCTCTTTATCAAATGACTCAAATATATGATCAGATATAGCCTGAAGTAACCCATACGAAGGAATGAACACAACTAGAATCGCCTGGGTATCGGAATTGTTAGTGATGGCGACGCAGTGAACCAACACTGCGCTGTTTGTCAGGTACCCCATAATAGCATAGGTCGGTGGTGCCTTCCTTACACGTGGTTTTCCGACGTTCATTCCAAAGGCTCACACCCACTCCATCTCTAACATAACACTTGACAACACATAATGCACAAAACTTTCGCTCTCCTGTCCAGACATTTCTTCCTCAAAAAAGAGAAAAGAAAATTATGAGTGTAAAGTAAGTTCCAATTTCTCTGATGCCGAATTCGAACGGTTCTGCCGGTCGAGGTGGTTTGGTTGAGTCCTAAAGCCTTATTGACCGTTGTCAAGCAACTGGGACTTACTTCATTCATACGGTCACAGTTTCCAGACATGGCTCTCTCTTTATTCATTTCTGCAACATTCGTGACCTCAAAACACCATCTCTCCACTTCTTTCTAAAACCTAAGTATCCAAGATTGGTTCCCCTCTCTAGCATGAGAACTTTAACATCAATCTCTACCGTCACTTATGCTCCAGAGGTGATGTTTGCAACTACTGTAATACAAAAAGGTCTATTGCTTGCCTCCTGGATCGTGAGTTCAATATTCTAATGTCATGTGCACTAAATGTTTCTACCGTCAATAACTTTCCTGTTATTTCGTATAAACCCGCCACCCTTCATTCCTCAGACTACATATAACTCTTCGACTATTTGATTCTTTGTCACCGAGCACTTCTGTTCTAACATCCACGCACTGAAATCCTCTATGTTGGGAATTTCAGTGTACACCATAAGGATCGGTTAGGCGCTACACAGGATGATTCCGGCGGAACCGGGGCTCTTTTGTCTCCTCCTTAAAGATCTGCAATAGGTAATCGACCCCTCAAAACGGATTCGATGGTCACAACCACAATGTAATTTCTGTCACTTATAACGGGGTACGCCCACATTCTAACATTCCCCCTCGATACGTAAAGTTTGGCATGCTGGTAGAGGTCAGAGCTCATATCCACGCAGCCTCTTAACTAAATTTCTCCGGGACGGTTACTGACTACTTCGTTGGCCGGGTAACCTCGTCTTGTGCTGAACACGTAGCAGAGGTTATCTTGACTTAGATGGAGTCCTACATTCCATCTTCTACTAAATCCCTCTTTTTCTTTGCTCCTGCTCTGATGCTTGCCTCACCAGGGACGGTGAGTACCGTGCCATAAAACTCTTTCCTTCCCTTAAAACCGTCTCCGCTTTCTTCTGTGCTCGGAATCACTGCAGAACTGTTCGTCGCAGAGTCAAAGAGTCACGTACACCTTCATAAATTGAAAGTGTGTTGATTTGACCTCTTCTTCTACTGACAGATCTTTTTTGTCCTTAAACCAGAACAATTCCAATAACTCTTGAAATTCAACTCGTCCTCCTCTCTTCTACATGATCAATCTGTTGCTAACTCACCAAGTGACAGAGGCACACTTTTTGGTGCTGTATTTTCCTTTCATCTAGATTTGGATTCTTCTTCTTCCTCTAATACCCTGCCTCCTTCAACTGAATATACGCCATCTGTATTCCCTCACGCACGTTCTTCCAAGGGCTCTCCCAGCTCCAGATGGACAAGGCGTATAGCCTAGTCGGCATACCTACTCGAGTCCTAAAGGAGCGCATCTTTATCGCACCTCCGTTCCTTGCTCACCTATTTCGCCTTTGTTTAAAGACCCAGACTTTTCCTTACTCCTGGAAGCATACGTTGGTGCAGCCCATCCCTAAGATGTGAGATCACAGTAACTTCTTTAACCGTCTGCCCACTGCTATCACTTCTGCTATCTCCAGAATCTTCAAAACTCTCCTTAACTCTCTCTTTCTTACTCGTCTCGAGTCCCATTCCCATCTTTCTGATCACCAGTATGGATTTTGCAGTGCTAGGTCTACTGATGGTCTTCTCTGCTATGTGACTTACCTCTTATCTCAGTGGTTGTAAAAAAAAACTTTTGTCGTAGACTTAAACATCCCGAAAGCATTTGACTGGCTGTGACACAAGTCTTTGCCTTCTAAACTTCCCTCCCTGGGCTTTTCTGCTTCTCACCATTCCCTAATGTGTAGTCACGTACCTGGCCGTTCCATTGCAGTAGTACGTTGAGGGAGTGACCTTTCCCACCTATTCTGTCAACAGTGGTGTTCTGAAGGTTTCTGTCGTATTACCAATACTTTTCACTCTCTCGTTAAATGATCTCTCTTCTACATCTAAACCCATTGCCTATTATGTTGATGATTCCACTTTATGCGCTTCAACTCATTCTTCTTTCCCTCTTCCTTTTAATACATGCTTCTTTTCTCGTAGTGAAAATATCTATTTCCCTTAATATGGACCTGAGCAGCATCCAAAATAGGAAGCAGTAACCCACTTAAATATGACTGAAGTAAAAAAGCAGTTTTTCCCTCTATTTCTATCTAAGAGCCATTCGTTTCCCTCTGCTCAATTTAAGAACAACACAAATCTACCTTGTGATAATATAAGATGTTGGGCATAACTATACCTTCCACGCTGAACTGGAAACTCCATATAATCAGCATCACAAAGTGTACATCGAAAAGCCAGGGGTGTCTTACAGGTGGCTTTGTTACGTTTCTTGTGAACAGCAATGTCATACCGACAGGGGTTTTATATGTCCTGGTAGGGTGTATTGCTCACACTTCGTGGGTGACTCTTCCTTCAGCTCTCTATTAACCAGAGTGGGATCAAAAGCCTTCCATCTCATAAAGTCTCCTGGCATCACCTCTCTTCAGCCAATCCTGGTTCAGTACGCCGCGATGTTGCTGGTCCCCTGTAACTCTCTCTTTGCCACAGGAATTATTCTGGCTACTGTTCTCGTCAACTGTCTGCACGTGTCCCTTCCCTTAAGGCTCGGACGCAAGGCATGCACGCGTTTGGCTGCGCTTCCCAAAGCTTCTTTTTGGAGACCAGCCGTTCGAGTATTGTCCATTATCTCCTCCTCCTGTCGAACAACTAAGGTTTGGGATTATCTTTTTCCTTTTGTCGCTCTTTCTTCGTTTAATCTTGTTACCTTTAAGAGACAGGTCTGCAAAATCCAGCGAAGTCCTGGTTAACTTTTATTCTCTTTTCCTCTCACATTATTTCTTGCAGTATATATGGTCTTTGATTGGGGTGAACTGTGTCCGTGTCTTGTCGGTCACAATTAGAAAAGGAAGAAAATACTATCTGACAGTTTCAGAATTCTCACAGATGAACTTAACATTTTCCTTTATCCCCAAGTAAATATCTTTGTTGCTCTTCATTTTTTGTTTCCCATGGCTCAGTGAGGGGATCACATACAATGTTTTTCCTGCTCAGATGTCTTCAAAACGCCTCCTGCGTCTTTTCCAGACGTTAATCCTATACGTATCATCTACGATCATTTTCTGCACTTATCCTTCACTCTTGTCGACTGATGGTTAGCGACATTTGCGTCATATTACTATTATATTTTTGCCTTACTGCTTTTGTATCTTAGCTCAGTAGGCAATGCATTCTTCCATCTGCTTTTGTTCAACTAAAATGATTCAGGTAGATAAATGAAATACAAATAGCAACCAAACACGAACCAAGAACTGGACTTTTCAAGTTACGGGGAAGATGCGGTGGCTTTCAAAACGCTTGGTAGGATGTGTGTGTCGGGCGTCTGGCTGCCGGACAGTCGCACCTCCTGTTGGATGGTGGCTAATGGTGACAAGATACGGACCACAAGACGCTAAGATTAGTTCATTCTGAGACACGGTGAAAACCAGTAGTTCGTGCGTTTCCCCTGACGGAGTCTTGATAGATAAAGATACAAAATAAGTGAAAAAGTTAAATGTTATCTGTAACATGAGTACAGATACTTGTAGTTCTTCGAAAAGATAATGGAAGCTGCATAGTTTCTTTTAAATTGGACTTGTTTCATTCAGACGTGAAGGGTGATGTAAATAGCTGTTTTGTTTTAAATTTCAGTGTTTACGAATTCCTGATATACTTGCAGAACATGGTCAATAACCAGGGTGCGCCAAAAGCCAGTGGTCCCAAACTGCACCGTGAATATACATTTCCTTAGGTTCGCCTGTGGTTCATGGCAAGATAGAATGTTGAATACGTGTAACAGTTAGCTGACTTGTGGCACAGAATGCATTACCGTTTGTCAAATTTCAAAAAGCTGTAGCTTTGCTCCATAGTGAGTTACATTGCTAGATGTTTATTAAGGATAAATGTAGAAATGAAATAAAAAACTGAACAGGTCACACCCTGAGCGAAATCTTCTGCACTTGAGAGTAATGCGGGGATATATAATCAAGGGATAAACAATACTGTACGTGGTGAGTGCAGCCGAGGATGATATGGGCGCACAAAAGTCTAAATAACCCTGAGAATTTCAGTGATTAATGTCGTTTTAAGTAAGTTGCCGTCCCGCAAGATGTATAAATCATGAATATGTTTGTGAAGGCGGAGAGGGTTTGCCTTTCCCTTTAGATATCGTCATATGGAAGTAAATTCCAAGGAAACACATATTGCGCTAAATCTCGGCCATTTAACAGAGCCTGAAACCTGTAGATCCTGGCGTCCTTTTGCTATCGTGTCAAACGAACCAAACAAATCATGAGTAGAAAGGCACAGGAGAAGCTGAGCACATTTCTAGACAGAGGCTCTCATTTCTGCAACTAGGATTCAAACCTATGTACTCGACCTTGGGCGGCCAGTGAAAACGTGACGGTCAGGAACGCTGACCGCTACATCACTTACAGAGTAAATCGTGCAGACAGATTTACGTTGCACCCTTGTATCAGCCATGGTCTGTGATTTATGTTCTTTGTCTGACTTTTATGATTTTTGTGTTGTGGTATCATTCTGTGTACCTTTACATTTCGTAAAATCATTTATATTTATGTCGGCTTTTGAAGTGCAACATCCTCTACTCAGAATTAACTGAGAGTTCTGATATTTTGTGCTTCAGTCGCCATGTTAGTATATGAGACAGCAATGACGGGGGACAAACAAACAGACAGGTGAGTAGCAACCAAGCTTCTGAAAGGCCAAGTCCTTTCTTCAGTGACGGATGATATTGGTGCATATCGATAGCGAGGGTAAACACTTGGAAACGGAGAGTGTGTTAGTGTAAAGAAAAAGAAAATGGATTATGAGAATAATGAATATGAACTAAGACCTCCTTCACGGTGTTGAATTTTAATTTGCTCCGTCTTCAGAATTCGCAGATTCTCGCAGATGTACTGACACATGATCTGATATAACAATATAAGATGGACATTTTGTAAAAAGCTGTTTAAATGTGCATATGGGTCAGTGTATATCATTAGTATCCCAATTTTTTTTTTTCTATATGCATTTCACATAACGATGCTTTGCGAGTATTTCTTTTTCTTCTGCTTGTATGCAGTTTATGGATGTTGTAGTATCCTGTGATATTCATAAATATGTTTCATATCATCATATTGGCAGATATGGGACTGTCGCGATTGTTGTATAAAGCGAAGCAAGATGTCTGTTTACATTCGGTCAGCTGTGTGGCGGCGCCGCCTTGATATCAGGGGACATTTTTACTCGTATTATCTCTATAAACTACATATGATGAGGGATTTTTATGCGAGATTTCGAAAATATTTCAAGAGTTCATGATGGAAAAGCAAAAGGAATTGTGACAATATGGCTTTCACTTTTGGCTGGAGAATTGTCACTTTTCGGGAATTGGCGCGAAATTTAATTACGCGCCCAAATGGCTGATAATCACCCACCTTTCGTACTGCGCTTTCATTTTTACCGACATCGGTCTGGAGCTCACCTCCTTGTACTCTTTCACACATTACAACTCCTCCTCCTTCAGCAGCAGTGCTACTTCCTCCTTAACTCTCGCCCTTACATTAACGGGTGATTTTTCTCCTAAGACATTCCCAAGCCATTCTTCCCCCTTACCGTTTAGCTATTTTTCACCCAAAGCTAGAACATCCACGTTACTTTCCACAAACATCCTACTTATCTCTCCGTTCTTCTCATCTTCGTTACATCCATGCATATCAAAAAAAAAAAAAAAAAGCCTAAACCACTGAGGAAGATATGCACTCCTTAATAGGATCCTTCTGTTCTATCTAGTAGAAAGTAGAATACAAGAAGAGGAGGGTTTCCACTCCCTCTCCCCACTTAGTCGCCTTCTACAGGCAATGAATACATGGTAAATATATATATATATATGTGTGTGTGTGTGTGTGTGTGTGTGTGTGTGTGTGTGTGTGTGTGTGTGTGTGCACAAAATCACAATAAACACGTGATTCTATAAATGCTGAAAACACCACATGGAAAAGGAAACACGAGATCCTGAGCGCTTTCGCGTATTAACACATCTTCAGAGGACAGTTACAGAATGAGAGAATCAAAGACGAATAAAGCTGTCTAGACATATGCACAGAGAGCAAGGAACTAGATTGACAGTAGACATTAGAAACAAGGTTGAACCAGGTGTCACCATGACCCTCCCTTTACCTGAATCCTGACCTGACTACACAAAAAAGAGCCGACACAAGATTGGCATACTGCTTAAATTAAATTGAGGAAGCTTTTAACCACATTTTCTACAATAAATGGATCTAATTTATATATGCCAAATGTTAAAAGCTTCCTCAGTTTAATTTAAGCAGTATGCCAAGCTTGTGTCGGCTCTTTTTATGCGTAGTC
>JAYMFT010239318.1:0-24805 GCA_038088735.1 Panulirus argus | reverse complement strand
CCAATTATACCCTCAACTGCCACATTACTCACCTTCGCATTTAGATCACCCATCACTAATACCCGGTCTCGTGCACCGAGGTAGTGCCAGGCATCCCAAATCATAATATAGATTGGTTTTGATTTCTTGAAATTTTTGTATAATTTAAATGATAAAGTATTAATGAAGTATATGTTGAAGACAAAGTAAACATTAGTATGTTTTTATTTTTTCAGAAAAAAGTATCCATGGTTTTAAAGGAGATGGGGAGTCACTGTAATGCCTGTTTGAATGGGGAAAATAATTAGAATTTAACAGAGTTAGCTGTTGGACATTATTGATCAATAACGATGGTAGTGGAAAAGCTAAAGTTGAGAGTTACAGCATACAGAGGCATTGTGAGTGCTCAGGAGAATAAGAATTTTTTTAGTGTGCAAGAATTCTGCCTAATGATGAGCTTATCCTTACTCATCAGTGGATGTAAAAGTTAAATTTTTCATGGTCCAGGTAAGAAGTTGGAGCACTGGCATTATTTAGTTGTAATGAGAACAATTAGAGGAAGAATAAAAATGTATGAACAGTGTGTAATAAGCTGTGTATTAAGATGTCTGTATAGTAGATTTGCCAGATGATTAATTAGTAGAAGTCTGATAGTTTTGATGAAGGTACAAAAATGAAAATAAAATGAATAGAGCTGCATGGACATCTTGATTTAAATGTCTCATGCATAGAAGCAATGTAGTATGCAAATTAAATGATTATGAAGTGTTATAGGGTATAGAAAGCTTTACATGCCTTGGCACTCTGTAATTACTTATTTGTGTGGAAACAGATCGGATGATATACAGATTGATATTTCTAACATTCTAGATCAGTGGAAAAAACAATTTGGTGATTTGTTGTGGGAGACTGGTTGACAGATGTTACTACAGTTCACAAAAGAAAATATCATATGCATCTCCAAAATATTTAAATGGCATGCAGATGAGACCCTCAGTCTTCAAACTATAAAAGTTTATCATGAACAAATCAATCTATGTAATAATTAAACAAAAGGTATTTGTTTACGTGACACCTTGGCACTCCCTAATTACCACAAGGGCAACAGTAAATGTGTTTCCTCCTCACCAAACTGACCTAATACAACCTGAGATGATTTACCCTAATATGGTGAGCAAAATTGATTTTACATTTTCTGTTTCTCTTGCTATTATTAATGAAATTTTCATTTATATAAAGATTTGGAAAGTACATTGATAATTCCCATAAAGCATCACATTGGATCCTACTGTAATAGAATAGTCACCTTTATATTTTAACACTGATTTTATACCTTATAAAGAATCTGAATAAAGCATTAATTCACTGAATTCAGAACAATAAATATACTGCAGATCAAGTACAGTTATTAAAATCTCATTTAATTTAGATAAGTTTGCTAGCATTTACAAATGCTAGCAGTGTTGGGCCAACTTGAGTAGGATGGGTGAGGGGTTCACCTTAAGATATTTTACAGCTGTTACCTAGAAACAACATGGCAGATGAACCTCACTGGGGCACAAATCTGGAGGCCATGACTGTTTCTGGCAGCAGTAAACATAAATGTATGGTGACAAAGGAAGCAATAAGATGCAATTTTGATGGAAACTAATGGTACAGATGAACATGATGATGATTATTAAGTTTTACTTGGGGACCTGTGATGACAGTTACAAGTTGGAAACAGGCTCATATAACTATTATACGACTAATGAAACTAAGAGAGATTAAACCTGCTAAAGAATGTTTATTTGTTTTGGTTTTTACACTTTAAGTCCTTTACAATGTGTTCACTTATTTTTTAAGGCAAATTTACTTTGAATTTACTGTTTTTAATGTCTTGAAAAATCCAAGGCTGAGGGCACACAAAATTGTCCAAGCTTAGGACTGAAAGGCTTGAATATTTCTGGGACAGAAATTGTAAGAACCAAGTACTTCTACTAACAAATAATTATCAGACAGAAATTCAGAATGAGCACAGCATTCCCCTTGTCCTGATTAGAATTTTGAATATGTATGAAAACACTAAAGTCCAGATTCAAGTCCATACCTTACTGAATCTAAATGAAAAAACAGATCTTGAAAAAAATTAAAGAAATTTCCACAAATTAATATAGCGACCTCTTAATTTATACATACATGATTCATGCCATTATTAGAATGACCCACACACTCCATTCACGCCTCTCCCCCCCCCATGGGCTTCAATTTGGAATAACACGATTATAGCTAGGCTGGCAGCAAGGTGGTATGACATTGCCAGCATAATACAAGGCATGGATGAAGTCTGTAGTCATGGAGTGCTACTATATACTGTATATTGCATATACTTTGCCCCTTGCATCATGCCACCAAAATGCCTTTTAAGTTCTAATACAAGTGGTACCACAAAGCATAAGACCATCATCACTGATGTCAAGATGGATTTCCTCAAACGTTATGAGAGAAGAAAATGAAAACTGATATTGAGCATGCCCTTAGAGTAAGTGAATCTACTTTACAGATTATTTGTGATAATGTAGAAAAGATAATGGAGAGTGCCAAGAGTGGAATATTAATCAGTGCATCTAAGGCCTCATATTCCCAAAGTTCAGTTATGGAGATAATGGATCAGATGTTGAGCATGTGGACCAAACACCAAATTTAGTGAAAATATTCCCATAAGCATGCTCATTTTTCAAGCAAAGGCCTGAAGTATGTGTGATGACTTGGCAGCAGATGAAGGTACAGCAGAGACATTTCAAGGAAGTCCTGGTTGGTTCATGACTCTAAGAAATTACACAATTACCATAATACCAAGATGACTAGTGAGGCTGCTTTAGCTGATATCGTTGCTTCCAAAAATTTCCCTGGAACCTTCAAGACCTTAATCAAGAAAGACAGTTATTCTCCTAAGCAGATTTTTAATGTGGATGAGACAGGATTATTTTAGAAGAGAATACCTTTGAGAACATACATTTCCTATATAAAGAAAGCTATATCAAGATTTAAAGTTTGTTTTTTTCTGTTTGTATAAATAGAATTCATTTTGCAGTGTGTATCTTATTTTTCTTGGAACATATAGTCAGTAGTTTTTTGCTGGTATAACAAGTTTTTCACTGTTATAATATTTGGCACTGTCTTATTGATGACCAAACCCCCTGAACTCGATTACTTAAATTACTTGATTGATGTATTTTTGATATATGAAACCATTATCAAGAATGTACCTTGTGTAAAGCGAGAGGTCCCAGTATGCACTTTTGTTTCCTTCTTTTACAAAAAGTATAAATGTGGGGAAAAACTTACAAGTCAATCTGGAGTTTCTTATTTAAGTGGAAGTTCAGCTGGCCCTGAGAGGTACTACCAAGGGAGAGAGCATCAAAATAAGCATGATTTTCCAGTAACTCTTTGCCAGTCAAGTCGTAAGTATTCATTGGTACATAGGTACAGTTGATGATAAACTCCAATGAGCAGTATTCACATTGGTAACCCAATCTCAGAAAGAACACCACTGTATAAGTACTCCTGATTTACCATTCCTTGCTCCTCTTATCTTGTTCATTCATATATCAGGCTAACTAGAGAGTTGGCAGACTCCAACTACTAGCGGTAAAATAGTATGAAAAGCAAGGAGTCATCTTAATGAATGTGCATCAACATCAGTGGAAGGAACCTTCTTGCCCCAAAGAAGCCCACCTTACTCTGCTCCTGTGTGCACAGCCTCAAAGGAGTAGAGCCCCATTCAAGAAGTCCTATGATTACATAATAAAAATAATAGTAATTATAGTAAATATTCCTAAGGACTGGGGAGAAAGAATACTGCCCGTAATCCCCTGCATGTGGTAGAATATAACCACACGGTGCGAGCAGGAAGCTGGAAATCTTTCCCTCTTACTTTGCAAAGTAAGGAGCCAAGTAAGGATTTTTTTCTCAGTGGCACAGTCAACTGTTCTTGGGGCCACCTCACTCATGTGGGAAAGTAAATATGTATTAAAAGAAAAAAAAAAAATCCAAACATGCTGGTGAGGAAGAGCCAGGATCAGATGAAGATATGGTTGTATCCACTCTCTAGCTGTCTTGTGTAATGCACTGAAACCACAGACCTCTCAGGTTTCCTTTGATTGCTTCCTATGCCCTGATTCATTTCACAGATAGAAGATTGTCTCTTGCATACCACATTGCTCCACTTCACTCTATCCCATACACACCTTTTTCACTCCATCCTTCAATCAACAATTGTCTACACTCCTTGTCCCCTTCACTTAATAAATATACCCTCTTTGTTAACCTCTCATCGCTCATTCTCTCTGTGTCCAGAAATATTAACACACCCTCTTCAGTTCTCTTATCCATACACTTCTCATTACAGCACCTGTCTCTTACCCAATCATTTCATACTCGATCAACCCTCCTCACATAATACTGATATTAATGAAAGTATTATTAATAATGATAATGTGAGCTTGGAAAAGAGACTTGTGTGAAGAAATACCAAGAGATTGAGTGCAAAAGGGCAAAAGGTGAGTGGGTGAGGGATGTGAGGTAATTCAGGGAAGCAGTGCTGGCATGTGTGCGAGAAATGCATGTGGCTTGCGAAAGGTGGGAGATGGGCAGATTAGAAACGGTAGTGAGTAATGGGATGAAGAAGTAAAGTTGCTGGTGAAAGAGAAAAGAGATGTTTGAGCACTACTTACAGGAAAGAAGTGCAAGTGATTGTGGGATGTATAAGAGAAAGTGGCAGGAGGTCAAAAGGAAGGTGCAGGGGTTGAAAAAGAGGGCAAATAAGAGTTGGGGGTTAGTATCAATAAACTTTAGGGGGAATAAAATGTTTTGGAAGGGGGTTAATAATAAACAAAAAAACGAAAACAAATAGGAACAACGGTGAATGGGGCAAAAGGGGCAGTGGTAACAGGTACTGATGAAGTAAGGAGGAGATAGAGTGAGGATTCTCAAGGAATGTTAAATGTGTTAGATGATAGGGTGGCAGATGTAAGGTGTTAGGGTAATGGTGGTATGTGAAGTGAGAGAGTCATGTAGAGTGGTTTGGTGAAGAGAGAGGTGGTGAAAGCCTACATAAGATGAAATGTAGCAAGGCAGCTGGAGTGCATGATATTGCTGTTGAATTTATTAAGAAAGGTAGTGGTAGGATTTTCAGCGTATGTATGGATCATGGTGAGGTGCCTAAGAATTGGCAGAATGTATGTATATTGCCACTGTATAAATGTAAGTGGGATAAATGTCAGTGTTCAAACTACAGTGGTATAAATTTATTGATTGTACCTGCCAAGTTATATGGGAGAGTGTTGATTGAGAGGGTGAAGGCATATATAGATCATCAGACTGGCTGGAAAAAGCATATGATAAGGTTGACAGAGATGCCCTGAGGAAGGTCTTAAGATTATATGCTGTGGAAGGAAAGCTGCTAAGAGCAGTGAGAAGCTTTTATCACGGGTGTAAGGCACATGTATGAGTGGGAAGACTGAAGAGTGAATGGTTACAAGTGAAAGTTGCCATGCAGTAGGGGTGTGTGATGTCACCACGGTTGTTCAACTTGTTTATGGGTAGGGTAGTGAGAGAGGTAAATGCAAGTCATGGAAAAAGGGGCGAGTATGCAGTCTGTGGGGTATGAAAGGGCCTGGTAAGTCAGTTGTTTGCTGATGATAAAGCACTAATGGAAGATTCATGTGAAAAACTGCTGAGGTAGGTGACTGAGTTTAGAAGAATGTGTGAAAGGAGGGTGCCGAGAGTACGTGTATGCAAAAGAAAGATTTTTAGATTTAGCTGGGCTGAAGGACAGATTAGTTGGGGTTTGAGTATGAATGGAAAATTAGTGGAGGAAGTGAAGTGTTTTATATACCTATGAGTGGACATGGCAGCTAATGGAAACAGAAGCAAGTCACATGGTGGATAAGGGAAAGGTTCTGGGAACACTGAAGAATGTGTGGAAAAAGAAAAAGTTATCTAGAAGAGCAAAAATGGGTATGTTTGAAGGTATAGTAGCCCCAGCAATAATATAAGGGTGCGAGTCATGAGCTATAGATATGGCTGTGCGGAGGAGGGTGGCTTTGTTGGATGTGAAATGTTTGAGGACAATATGTGGTGTTAGCATAGTTTGAATGATTAATTAATAAAAGAGTATGAGAGAGGTTCGGTAATAAAAATAGTGTGATTCAGAGAGCTGAGGAGAGCATGCTGAAATGGTTTGGACATATGGATAGAATGCGTGAAGAAAGGTTAACAAAGAGAATATATGTGTCAGAAGTGGAGAGAACAAAGAGGAGACTAAATGATGGAGATAAAAAAGTATTTAGTGATTAGGGCCTGAACATGCAGGAGTGTGAATGGCTCACAGGACAGAATGAATTTGAACTGAGGTATACAGGGGTTGCAGTCAATGGACTGAACCAGGTCATGTGAAGTGGCTGGGGTAAACAATGGAAAGGTCTGTGGGGACTGTTGTGGATAGGGAGCCATGAGCAAATGTGGCCTTCTTTGTTTGTTCCTGGTGCAACATCAAAAACAAAGGAAATGGTGATCAAGTTTTGAATTTTTTTTTTCGTACATATTCACCATTTCCTGTAATAGCATCAAGAACAGATACACAGTAATCCCTCAGTTTAACAGACCCTGATATAACAGATTTCGGATTTAATGGACTGGGCATATAATAATACAATAATTAATAATAAAAAAATTAAAAATCTCAAAATGTCACACCATGCATATTTCATATTACAGTTTTTTCTGGTAGCATGGGGTATACTTGCTTTGGTGATGTGGTAGGGTGTGAGAACCACAGATTGGGTGGGAAGCACTAAACTGATTCTAACATTTTGACAGAGTCTTTAGAAACACAGATTGGGTGGGAAACACTATACTGATTCTAATGTTTTGACAGAGTCTTTACAACAAAAGGAGTACAGAAGAACAAGACTCCAGCTTATATATGTATCGTCATCTGCCTTCACCCCCTAGGTACCTGGTGTGATCTGCCAAATGGTTGCACCTGGCATTTGACCTTGCCACCTCTGCCATGTTTCACCTGGCCACCTCTGCCGTGACTGACCTCGTTGTCTCCGTCAAGCTTGATCTCGCCACCTCTGCTGCGGGGATCTGTCTCACGGCTACTCTTGCAAGGCACACAAAGCCTTCCCGGTGATTTATGTTTTCTTTTGTTGCTATGTAAGCCACCTAAATAGTTTTTCTTACTTTTCTTGAACTGCCCTTACTTAGTATTTTCATCTCACTCCAGTTCAGCAGGTGCCTCTTTTCCTTTGCATGCACCAACAGTGAGTTGGAGGTTCTGTGTGCCCCTCTACCTCACTGATGGTGCATGATGAGTAAAAAGGGCACCCTCCAAACTGGTGGAGTGGAATGAAAATACTAAACAAGGGCAGTTCAAGGAAAGTAAGGAAAAAGATAGAAGCAGCTTTATAGCAACATAAGAAAACATGAATCACTGGGAGAGTTTTGTGTGCCTTGCTAGAGCAGCTGTGAGACAGATCACTGCCGCAGAGGCGGCAAGGTCAAGCTTGACAGAGACAGTGAGGTCAGTCATGGCAGGGGCAGCCAGGGGAACATGGCAGAGGCAGCAAGGTCAAATGCCAGGCACAACCATTCAAGAGGTCTCACCAGGTACCCAGGAGAGGGTAAAGGCCAATGACAACACGTGTATATGCTGGAGTCCTGTTCTTCTGTACTCATTCTGTGATCAGAACTGTCGAAACGTTAGAATCTGAGTAGTGTTTCCCCATCCAATCTCTGTTTCTCTCTAACAACCACATCACCAGATTGTCATGGAATATTCATATACTCGCTTTGTTTTGGTCTCAGTTTGCCTCAAGTTATTGTGTGGTCAGATTGTATACAAATAATTGTCTTTATTTATTAAATAATTTTGCAGTCCTTACAATTCAAAATGGCATCAGGTGATAAAGGAGATAATAGAGGAGTTAAAAGAAAGTGTGTGTGTAAACTGTATATTGTATCAAAAATGGTTACATTCAATTTACCGGACTTTCGGCATTAACGGACACCCCCTCCCCCTATAACTCCGTTAAACTAAGGGATTATTGTACTGTAAAGAGTCTTTTATGGAGGTAGTGTATGCAAGAGAATAATTGATGGGATCATGCTGGGAACTGAAATAAATGTAGGAGTACATCAAGGTGGTATGGTGTCACCATGGTTGCAAAGATAAAAGTACCTTAGGATGTATAATCACACACAACATAAGGCTGGCAGTACTTATGTAAAGACGATTTACAGTATTTCAGTTAAAGGTACAAAAAGGGGAGGTAAAACAAAGCTAATGGACAGATGTACTGAAAGAATAAATTAGGGCTAAATATGTTTCAGATAAATAAGCCAAAGCAATGACTTTAGAACTGGAAACAATGGCAGCATTTTGAATAGAGAGGTGTTGTGAATACAGACATTGGTTTTAAATGGTAATATCATCTCAAGAATACAATGTGAACAAATTAGCCCTTATAAAAGTGCAGTTCAAATTTCACTTTAACAGGCTAAGTATAGGTTGAGAATTGGTATGAGTTGGGAAATGTATGTACCTGATCTTCCCTATTACTCTGGAAAGAGATTAAGGATGACAGATACAGAAAAATCAGAAGTCAAGTATAAAGGCTTGTTCTACATTCTTAATTCATTTGTTGAAGGAAGAGCTATTAGCTGTCACTAATGGACAGTTTAATAGTAAAACTAACAACAATAGTTATCAGAGACTTGTGTATCATATTTTCACCACAGTGTTTGTAAGAATTATATTAAAAAAATGGAATGTTTCTAAAATCATGGAAACTCTCGTAAAAATTGAATTGCACAAGCTGGATATATAAGCACCTATTGGGATAGTCCATGAACAATACACTCACATTCCCTTAAAGGATTATCATTTATAAACCATGCAGGTTAACAAATAATTACTGTATGTCTAGCAAGGACAATATACAAGATAATACAATTCAAAATTTAGCAAGGACAATATACAAGATAACACAATAAAAAATTTATAGTTATAAAAATTTATTAAACTGACTCTGATTAACCTATTAAGTTTATTAATACCATTAAACTAACTGCTGCACTCAGTACCCCCGTATGTAAGTTCCCTTTGTATAAGAGGGAAGAACATAATCTAATAAGTGGGGGAAAAATTCCATTTGTATAAGTGGGAAAAACATAATCTAATAAGTGGGAAAAAATAATAATTTTGATTTCCTGAAGAATCAAACTAAATCTTTTAATAGATACACAATTCACATATCAAAGGCACAGTTGTTGAAGTGAAAATGGTACTCAGAAAAACTATTCATTACATAATCACATGACCTATATTTCATAAAGTACAGTGTATGTATGTAAAAGATCATGCCTATTCTTATGTATTTCATAGAAAGCACTATTTATGAGCAGTTATATAACTGACAAACTGTAAGTTCATACATAAATAACATACATTCACACTGTATGTACTGATTTGTTCATAAATGTAAACTGGAATAAAAGTTCAAACTTATGAGATCCAAGGCTATTTTGTAGGAATATATTCAAAAGCAACATCCAAGCTCTAAAACAAAAGATGATCGCAAGTTATTTCATCATAAACCATCATTCAGAATTACTTAAAATAGATTTTTCAACCCTGTGACTAATTATGTATAACCAAAAATACTATGCTACTTCTACCAATACTGTATACACTTGTATTTTACTTCTATATCTAGAGCAAAACGTTCAAAAGCATTCATCCAGCAACCCATGAGACTCCTATTATGCCAAATGTTTTACAAATGACTGTGATAATTAGAAATACAACTCTGAACACCAAAGAAAAATGTAACATGGCAATATTGAGATGTAAGCTTATTTCAGCATAAGCTGTGGAAGAAAAAGTATTTCATGAACTAACTTCCTACTTCAATACACTTTGCATCTCCCAACAGTAAGTTTGGTAAAGGTAAAGGAAGTGGAGGGAAGAGAAAAGAAAGGAGGAGAGCAAAAGGGAAAGAAAGGGGTACACAGGACAAACAAAAGATCTGACAATGGTTATATGCTGGAAAAAAAAAAAAAAAAAAAAATACCACCATCGTCATCTACCATCCAAACACTTTATTTTCTTCCTAGTGCTGCTAATATTGATCCACACACCAAAAACTTTTCTTACATCTTTAAATTTCCCTTACAGATCAGCTAGTGTATTCTTCTCAGTGCCACCAGATTTGGATCAATAATGAAAAACCTCCCAGATACTATCAAATTTATCCAAGTGGAGTTCTTCTGGTGAGGTCTTCAAAGATCTCCAACCCTAACAACTCAGCCAGGACCCAGGCTACTAACCTGGCTCACTGGTCAACCAAGCTGTTGGAAGCTTCAACCCACAAGCCCATGTTACCACTAAAGCCTGACTGGTCTGGTACACTTTGTAAATACTCATCCAGAGCCTCTTTCAAGTTCTCCATTGTGAATGTAGTGTTTCTGATGGTTGCATGCCATGCATTGAACAGAACAATCTTGGGACCTGGACATTCAAGTTATTTTCTCCTTTTGTGCTAGTCGCACCTTTTGATTTTAAGAGTAATATCTTACAGTCTTTTATGCCAAAGGGAATTATTTTTCAATGTACAAAGAGACCTCTTAGAGAGGATGATATGTGTTCTTGATGAATGTCCATTAAATGAAAATCCAATAAAAAGGGTCACGGGAACATGGTGCCTATGGAGATGTGTTCCTGACTGTCAATTCTTATACTAGTAAATGCTATAGAATGGCTTCCTTGGGTGACAGTAATAGCTCTACACGTTACTAAGGCATTTTGGAGATAAAACAAAGACATTGTTAATACAAATATCATGTGAAATCTAATGCACCAGTTTGGGGGATTTTGCTATGTTGATGACCACAGCTTTTGCACTATGGCAGTGTACCTATACCTTCCTGGCAGCACTAGATGAGAGGGATGAGTTACTGCTAGGAAGACGGACCAGATTTTGGTAAATCTTTCTGCAAAGCTTCACATTTCTTCCCAGAGAAGGCATCAAGGGTTGCCTTTATCCTTTTGTTTCTTGTTGTGAGGCATCTCATGCGGAACATGATCCTCTTAATTCCTGTGCTTTGCTCCATATTGGGGTAATTTTCAGCAAGAAGCTCTAGGGCATCAAAAAACATCCTGTAGCCATCACTTGAAATCTTTGTGCTGAAGACTTTTTCTGGTTCACTATCTCTGTCTTGGGCCTCTTGATCAATATTCCTTTTTAATGAATTGTACATAATTATTAAATGAAATTTTTTTGTCCTTTAAGCAAAAATTTACTACAAGAGGTTTTGTTACAAGAGGTCTCTTTATACGGTACACTGGGAACCATGCCTTTTAGGCTTTTCCATGTGTAAATGATGGTATACCTCTCTTGTCTACAAACTAAAGGATACATACAGCCTTATGATCTTAAGTTTCATCCTGACAAAAACATTTCTAAAACTTTTAAAGATTTATTTCCACCCGAGCTTCACTTCTCCAATGTATCCCTAATTTACCTTGAAAGTTTATATACAATATGAATATAATTTAATCTATACAGTAAATCATCCTTTGAAGAGAAAAGATGCATATCCTGAAGGCATACAGCATACATAGTCCATGACCATTCAATTCTTTCCAAAATCATCAACTCTTCCCAACAAGATCTCAATCAAAACAACAATTTCATAAAACTATTTTACTTGCAAGACCTTCATGTCAAATATACCATTTTCATCACAATAACATTATTTTTCTGTAAAATACTACCAAATGTCCAAAATATTTCAAACTGTGACAATTAAAATAAACCCTCAGTTCCAGAAAATCAAATCCTAATATATTACCATCAAATTCACTCAGTAGCCAAATTGTTTACCCTTTAAACTGCTAAATGTTCCTAAACATCAAATCTCTCTAAGATGTCAGTGATTTTTGGGAGAGTCAGAATCTGAAGTACAAAGTGGTTTGGATAAAAATAAATGATATACAAAAGTATACAAATTAAAGTACTTTGTCTTACTTGTTCCAAGCTAGAAATCTCAATGTTTATGACCGTGTGTAAAATCAGCAGATATCATTCTCTCCAGAGATAAGGTTTTGTCTCCTTATATTTCTGGATAAACCTATGCATCCACTGCATAATTCTTAATATCCTATTAGTCATATATAACATTAGATTGAATTATATTCTACAAAAGTGTCTGTGTATGACGAGATATATTTACGTCAATAATTATAAATAAGTCATGGCCCTTTGAGGCACAGTGCTAATTTCTAAGAGCCGCAAGCCGTCTGGTGAGTTGGTCCTCCTGATCAGCTGTCCGTTCACCGGTGGTAGTAAGAGTTCCTACAGGCACAGTCTGAGCATTGACCTGATCCATGACTTCTAGACCTGCCTCATCAGCCACTTGCTGAATAAGAGCATCCACTGACTCTTTTGGAGTGGTTAGAGTTGTAGCAGCACCCATGCTATCTTCCAACACCTGTTGATGGTGAGAAGATTCATGAAAGAGTTGACATAAACAAACTAAACAGGACCTGATACTTAATTGAATTTATGTATTACATGGATTATACATCGTTTTATTTGGATAATTTTTTTCAGGATACAATAATTACATCAATTCCTATTGGGGAAATTATTATGATTTGGAAGATATCACATGTTGGGGCAAGCTGACTATAGTTGCCATAGGCTAAGTTGGCGAAGAAGCCACATCCCTCTTCCATAGATAAGGTAGATGCTTGGTCATACAATGTTCGAGTCGCTATCCATTTATTCACACTAAGTGTGTTCACAGTTTATAATCAGACCTGTTCTTCTGTACTATAACATTAAAAATTGGGAACATAAAAATTTAAATGATTTTAAGGCATCAGCACTTTACATTTGCTACAAAACAGAAATAATGAATAGGCTTAATTCAAAAACGATGTTGTCCTTGACTTCGACCATTTGTGATACATGTTTAACATTTTTAACATCCTCTTTAGAGTGCTAATGCCTAAAAATTATTTAAATATTTATATTCCTAAGTTTTAACATTATTATACAGAAGAACAGGTCTGATTATAAAATGTGAACGCACTCAGTGTGAAAAAATGGATAGCAAAACGAACATTGTATAAGAAACAATCATCTACCTTAGCTATGGAAGAGGGGCATAGCTTCTTCATCACATATAATACCACATATAATATTTGAATTTTCTTAGAAATTAACTACAATATGTTTTTTTCTGTTTTTAGATAATTCATAAACTTTATATCCCAATCACAAAAACTTACTGAATGTTTTACATACATCAATAAAGCTGTACTTGAATATTTTCAATAATCTTTTGGTATCAATCATATGTATTACTTTGTACAAATGACATATGCATGCACATGCAAGTATGTGTAAGTACCTGTTTCTGGAGTAGGGAAGGGAGTTCTACATTCATAGAAACCCATCTCTTGAACTTTCTATACAATTGTGTAACTTTTTTAAAGATGGGTATGTTTTTATATAGTACGAACATGGCACTGGCAAAACACATGCCAATATGGCTATCTTGGGTGAGAGGGAAATTGGGTAAGACAAAGAATAAAGAAATTTATAGAGTATTGCTCTCACATCTGGGGTGGTTCTAGCTCTGTTTCTTTACTTGACAGAGTCGAAAGCAGTCTGACTTATAAACTGTTCCAAGCTAACTTCCAAACTTGATCCCCTTGCCCTGAGCCACAAAGTTGGTTCACTTTCCCTCTTCTATATGTATTAATCTGGCTTTTGCTTCCAAGAGCTGGCTGCTTGTGTGCCCCAACCACCTAGCTAGACCACGCAATATTCGGCAAGCTGCTGCATCACATGATTATTGTGTGGCCATCGGTACCTCAAGGGTGGGCCGTTTTGACAACTGCTTCTTTCCCTACACGTCAAAGCTTTGGAACTCTCTACCTTCTCATGTCTTCCCCAATCAATACCTATGACCTGGCTTACTTCAAAAGACAGGTCTTTCACTCCCTCAAAAATTTATAAATACTTTCCCTGTATTTTCTCTTTCCATTTCATAATTCTCTCTATAATTCAATTAGGGCCCGGCCTTGATGTGGACTTTTGTCCATGACTGGAGCCTTCAAAAAGAAGAAGAAAATAGAAGTCAATACCTTTAAAATGCTCACAGCTTAGCTTAGGTACAGTAAATAAAATCTATTCAAGAATACTGAAGAGCTGTCAACTGTTTGTTCACTGACTTAATTGGATCAGAAAATATCTTGTCCTTACCATTTACTGCCAGTCCATCTCCATTTGTACATATATTAACTGTACCACTTTTAACCTCACTCTCTCACATCTTGATTACCTGGTCTCTCTCTCCTGATGAAGCCAGTGGTTTGGTCTCCTGTTTCCATCTCTTTAACTCTTTGTTTTGCCTCTTTGGTGTTAAATTGACCCTTTTCTCATTCTTCTCTTGGTCTTTCTTTCTGCATTTACACTCTTGTCAAGGATGATGATTCATTCCTACAACCTCAAATAATTATTCACTTATCTACAATTTCCCAAAGATCCCTTTGAGAAAGGGTGCTGGTGTAACCCAGAGATTTTTTTCCCATGGGCTCCAGTAGCTCCAATACTGCAGTACCCTTAGTAGTAGGGACAAATAAACTTTAAGTGAGTTCTCTAATAATACTTTATTCTGATTCATCAGCTGATGAGGAATACAGTATCAAGTGTGTGCACGCACTGGTGTGTGTGCGTGCCAGTGTGTGTGTGTGCATGTGCGCACGCCAGTGTGTGTGTGTCAACTACGCTTCATCATGCAACATCTGACAACTCAAGCACATTTACTACAGTGGAAAATGTCATCCGCCTGATGAGCTATAATAAATTCTATATCTAAGCAGCAGAGATATGGGGAGTGTGACTGTCATGGTGTGATTAGCAAGGGTGACATGGTGACGACAGCAAGGGAAGGAGGTTTGGATATAGATAGCATGGTGCTTTAAAAAGTATCCTCAGTCTCCTAACACACTTCAAATCAATCTCTAAAAGGATACTCACTGAAGTTCTTACATCCAGGTCTTCAAACTGTGACTCAAACTTATCCATGATAGAAGAAACCTTCTGCAAGTCCATGGAATTGAGAGCTTGGTCTAAAGCCTTAACCACTGAACCCATATTCTTGGTGATCCCTTTCATGGCCACTGCTGACTGAATTCTACATAAAAGAAATAATAAACATGATTAGAAATGATGTTATTTCTAATTATTTTTTCAATTCTTGTTCCAATTTCCAGCCTTAGTGAAGTACTACCATGAACAAACAATGAAAGGCCACATTCATTCATATCCATTCTTTAGTTATCATGTGTAATGCAATGAAACCATAGCCCCTCATCCACAACCACACCCCACATACCTTTCCTGTATGTAATTTGGAGGCAGAAAATAATGGAAAATAAAAAAACACTGGCAAAGGCATGGACTTTTGTCCATGACTGGAACCTCCATCATAAAGAAAAAAAAATTATTAGATTGATGGCCAATGGACAACATATGCTTCACAAAATATTTTGCCATTTCAATACAATATGTATATTGAACATGAAAATGTTCAAATATCTTTTAAATATTTCACTATCATAATAATACTATAGACATTAAAAATATGAATATTCATTTTTTCAAAACCATTGTGACAAAGAGAGGTCATGGGACATTCTGTAGTAGCCGTTCTAATCGGATATGTTCCTTTATACCAAATTCTGTATTTGATATATACAAGTGTGTTTCCCAATTGAATGGATGAGCATGAAAATTATGCACACTATATATACTGTGGTTGTCATAATAAACCATAAAAAGTGCTAGCTCATCATGGTGCTTATTGTGTGAGGTTATTCTCTAATCTATGGTTAATCAAGAGAAGCAACAATTAAATTAAGACCACAGCTCTGCTAATCAAGTCAAGCTCACTCTCAGTTAAGATTACATCAAGAGAATGGATTCTGTCCATAAAAAAATGTTGGTTGTACTAGTGGATTATTAAAATCAAAAGAAGGTTGCACTGAGCTCTAAGTGATGCCACAATTTTTGTGTGTAAATCAAAATAAATATATCTGAAGTACTATAAACAGAATAATAAACCTTCCTACAAAAGTGCTATAGTGGTCCAGAAAATCCAAAAATTAAAAATTATAACAAACATAAGTTATGTTTTAATCTGTTTCCCTATTATCCGAGCACAGTATTCTAATGATAAAAATTTTGTAAAAAATTATTATCTCAAGTTAAACTCATGACACATGTGACTTGAAAGTAATTAGCTCAAGTAAGCTTATGAGTGGGTCTAGTTTATGTTTTCCATCAATGTATAGCAACATACACAGCTGTTGCTGTGTAAACATTACCAGCAAACAACAGTGGAGAGAAGTACCTCAGGAGATTTCTGCTTGCAATTAACCTATTTTTCAGCAAAAAAAATTCCTGAACAAAGATGAATAAGATATGACAAACATATAGACATTAAGGAATCAGGTAGTGATTAAGGAAATTATACTTAATTTGATCAGAAGACAAGCTCTGATTATGAAATTCCTGATGCCATGCACTGAACAAAAGTGAAGTCAATCCTATCTCTTAATCAACCTGCATTATGACTTCCATGTTTAGGGAAATTAAATCTGTCAATTACATACATTAGAGGCTCCAGTCACTGACAAAAGTCCACATCAAGGCTGAGTCTTTACTGACACATAAACATGTTTAAGAAAGAAAAAAAGAAGAGACAAGGGAAAGTACAAATTTTGATGGAAGTAAAAGCCTGTCTTTTAAAATGTACCTGGTCATAGTTATTGGGAAAGACATGAGAAGGTAGAGTTCAAAAGCTTCGAGGTGTAGGGAAAGAAACAGTTTTCAAGACAGCCCACACTTCAGTTGCCAATGGCCACACAGTAATTTGACACATCAGCTTGCCGAGTATCATGTGGTCTACCTAGTAGTAGGGGCACACAAGCAGCCACCTCTCTCGAGCAAAAACCAAAGTCATACCCAAAGAGTAAGGAAAGTGAACCAACATTGCTGCATAGAGTAAGTAGGTCAAGTTTTGAAGTTAGCCTGGGAGAGTTCATAAGTCTGACCGCTTTCAACTTAACTCTGTCATATAAGGATGCAGAACTAAAACCACCCAGACGTGAGAGCAGTACTCCATACAATGACAAATCAATCCTTTGTATAATCAGAGCAACTGTTCAGAAGCAAAGAAATTTCGACATCTAAACAGGAATCTAGCTTCTTAAGAGGCAGACTGCTATTTCCGTAATATGGCAGTTTAAAGAAAGAGTTGATGTTACAGTAATATCAAGTGTGTTCATTGAGTCGAGAGGTGGAATTACAGAACCATCAAAGGACAGACATGAGTTGTGAGGAGTTTTGGATAGAGAGATAGGAAGAAACTGAGTCTTGAAGGCATTAAACTTAAACTAGATTTTGGCTACCCCACTGAGATATCCTGTCCAAGTTTCAGACGAAATGCAAAGCAAGTGAGATAGCACACAACTGAAGAATGAGGATGAATGCAGTGTTGAGTCATCAGCATATGAGTTCACTTAGTTATTTGTGGAAGAGAGGAAATCGTTGATAAAAAGGAGAAAAAGTGTAGAAGACAGGACAGAACCTAAGGGGACACCACTGTTGATCGAGAAAGGGTGGGGAGGCTGATCCATCAACAACCACAGGTAGATCAGCTGGAGAGACAGCTAGATATGAAGGAGCAAACTGAGGGAAGGAAGCCAAAAAAGAGGAGCTTAGAGGTGAGACCCTGATACCATACCCTAGAATCTTTCAGGGATGATGAGCAAACATTAGTAAGATGGGAAAGGATATCACCAGTGGATCTCGCCTTACAAAGGTCATACCAGTGATCAGAGAGAAGACTGTTAGATTCAAAGTATCTAAGGATATGGAAGCTAAAGAGGGATTCATAAACTTTAGAAATGGTGCATGTCAAAGCAACCGGATGATAATTAGCAGGCTCACAATGGTCACCCTCCTTAAGGATGGGATGTATCAACGCATGCTTCCAAGAAGAGGGAAAACTTTTGTTTTTTAAACAAATGGAACAGATGAGCAAGCACAGATGCAAGTCTACAGGCACACACTTTCAGTACATGATGATGGATGCCATCAAGACCACAAGCCTTGCAGTTTTTCAACATATTAATTGACACTAACATGTTCATCTAATAGCAATGAGCTTTGACGACACAAAGAAAGGTCCCAGGTATGTAAATATGGAAGAAACAACTGGCACCTAAATACCTGAGATTACGTTTGTGCTTCCTTTGCTGCTCATTTTTTACGTGTGTACATGTTTTTGTGTAAAATTTATAAGAAGTATACAAAACAGTTTCTACTTTTTTCTTCAATCAAAATCATTTGATATAGCATTTAATGCTTATTACAATCAAAAGTTAAGAAAAATTGGGTATTTTTGTGCAATGCATTTTACTTTCCTAAGCTATCTCTGAGTAAAAATAACTTCAGTAGGTAATTTTCTTTGTAACAGTATTTGTATTAATATGTTGTGTGTTACTTTGCCTCCATCTACACATTTGCAAATATTTTTTTTCAACATAAAATAATGCATAAAGGAAGGGGTTATGATAAAAATGAAAGCCGAACACTACACAAATTAATGGGGACCCACAATTGTATCATGGCATAAACAGAATCTTCATAACCCATAAGAGAAGTGAATGAATATCTCATCCTCATATCTATTTTTCAAGACCCCTTGAAGGGTAATGACACAAAAAAACTATAAATTCATAAACACAAACCTAAATAAGGTGCAAGGCTCCTCACCTGACTTATTATTCATTACCTGAGGAACAAAGTACTGATCCACCAATCCTTTTGGAACATGGCCTCTGATCTGACCTCACATGTGAAACAAGGGCCAGAGGATGACCTTGGGTACTGTCAGGTTAGGTATAAATCCTTGTACCTCAAATACTGGCAAGTCAGGCAAGAGACTTTGTTACTCATTAAGTTATGCTTGTATAATACTCAGTGCTCTCCTTTAATTACACCCTACGAACAGTATTAAAAATGGACAAAAGCTTGGGAGGATGTTCTTTCATTTTTCCTTAGTTATGAGGAGCACTGTTAAGTACTTTAGCTTGTAAAACAATGACCACCAGAGCAGCAATGCCAAGCACTTTATGCCAACCTGTAGTTCTTTACATTCACCCTACATACCTGCTCTCTATGCTGAAAACTAGACCACTGCAGCCACGATAGATTATAGCCCATGCTACTCCCACTGAGATGAGGTTGGGATACAAATACAAATCACCAAAATTGTGATGTGTGTCTTCTAACCTCTGTGTGACCAAGGTAACCAGGTGCCCTGCCCAGTGTTCAAATCCAACCCATGGTGTATGTACATTTCTTTGTCTATCAACACATTTGTCAACCCTTCAGTGTTGTAAAAAAACTAAAATCCATGCTACCCCCACTGAGATGAGGTTGGGACATGTAAAAGTCACTAGAATTCTGGTGCGTGTGTCTTCACCTCCATGTGGTCCAGGCAGCCAGATGCCCTTTAAAGAGTTTGAATCTGACCCATGGCGTACATACATTTGTCTGTCCATCAGCATTTCTATCACGTCATTGGAGCTGAAATGGATTAAAGTCCATGTTACCCCTACCATGATGAAGTTGAGACACATAAACTTCACCAGAATTCTGGTGTATGTCTTTTATCCTCTGTATTGCTGAGGCAGCCTGGTCCCCTGCCCAAGGTTTGAATCAGACCTATGGTGTATATCTATCTGTCACACCACTGACATATTTGTTACACCATTGGACCAGTGATAGATTAAAGTTCAAGCTACCCTCAAGATGAAGTTGGAACACATAAAAATCACAGAATTCTGGTGTGTGTGTGTGTGTTATTAACCTCCATGTGGCTAAGGTAGCTAGGCGCCCTGCCCAGGGTTTGAATCTGACCCATCCAGGGTGTATATATATTTGCCTGCCCACTGACATAGCTATCACATATGTCTTAGTTCCTCCCAACCATACAGATGAATATCACTAGAGATGGTGTTCGCTTATAGATACTTCATCCATATATAGATTTCAAATGACCTTATATCCCTTTGAATATTACTGGTAAAACAAAACTATTCAAAAAATCCTTTACCTTGACTGCACAGCATCAACCTTTGATGCCATCCGCAGGTAAGAAAGAGACTCATTCTTCTTTCGTATTGCATTTTCTGCATAAATTCGAGCTCCTTCAACATTGCCCTGTTGAAGAGCCTTCTTGATCTTACCTTCTTGAATCTGAGAAACACAGAAAACTTTTATTAAATATTTCAAATGTTACACAGGAGTAATATAAAATAGGATTCATCCACTTATAGACAGATCAAAATTCACATCCATTCACACCATTTTCATACTCATTTTTGCACTAAACTTAACTTCCCTATAAAATATATGGATTCATGAGTTCAAAAGAACTATACGTAAAAAAAAAAAAAAAACTATTCATGAATTGAATGCACAACACAGACAACCAGCTAAAAGAGCCTACTACATTTAACTTACACTCAGGCTGCCCTGTGCCAGGCATGGCACCCTGAGCACATATACTTGTTCTGTCTAAGTAATAGCACATCTGAAAGTGGGCTGTCACTGACAAGAGCCTGTGCCAACTTAATGTCACAAAACGTTATTGCATTTCATCAGACAAAAATTAACATATTCAACAGACTGTGGTCAGTGTTACCAGTTAAAGTTCTATCACTCGGATATTGATAGTACCAGAGCCTCTGATTCTCAAGTAATCTTAAATCATACAGAAAATTACTTTGTATTGTTATGAGAGTTTTCCCTTGAATGCCTTCTCCCCTCACTCAAGGTATCAGTTCTGTTTATGTATTTCCATCAACTTAAAGGCATTTATGATATGAATTTTTTTAATATCTACTTACAGTATTTCAACTTATTCTTTTTTAAAACACACAATACCCTGATAAGTACACTGCACAAATGCTTTGTTTCCCAGTTCTTATGGTAGGTTAAAAGTTACAAATTCATGCATAAATTTTTTTGATGTACTTGTTTGCTAGTCAAATAATGTCTCAGCAAACCACGATCACTTGGGTGTTAAAAATGCAGTGATAATGATATTATGATGAGATTCTACAAGGACAAACCACTGCACTGCAGCCATTACAAACTGAATAAACAAATGAATGTAGTAAATAAAATGAGGAATTAGCACAGTTTCTCTACATCACATTAGAGATCTGACAAAACTCATCATAGATTTCAACAGTTAGCACTCACTTTCAAATGAGAGGAGCTTTAACTATAATACAAATCTGTTAAATTTGCTTTTGCTCCTTTCTTTCTCTGATTACTTTACCTTTTTATAATTAGTCACCTATTGGCAACAAATAATTACTTTCATATCAGTGACTTAGTGTCATCAATCTTATTAAACAAGAAAAAAATCATATACAGACAATCCAAAACCTGTATTTTTCACACAAATCTAGACACAATATTAGAACTAAAATATATACCTTTTGATCCTTCTCTGCCTTTTTGGATAGCCTTTCCATTTGCTTCTCACAGAACTTCAACTGGAACAAACAGTCTGAAATAAACAACTGTAAATCAAACTCTGAACAGATTTAAAATTTGAAATATGACAAATCCATTAACACTTTTTTCAGGTGATCAAGTTTTTCCTCCTTTGAATTCACCTAAAATGACTGCAGACTAAGACCTCATCTAAAGTAACGTAACCAGAGGAAATAACATGAAATTATGTAAAATAAATTGTAACTAAGGATGTTAAGAAATACAGCATAAGAATGGTGGATGAATGGAAAAGATTGACTGAGGACATCCTTAATGCAGACAGCATGCATATATTTAAGAGGTTCAATGAAAGTAAAGAGTGTTAAAGAGATGGGGTGCTAAGAGTGTATAACTCTATCCCCATACAGTCACATCTTTCCCAATAATTATGACCAAGCACTTTTTAAAAGATAGGCTTTTCACTTCTTCCAAATTCATAAATACTTTCCTCTATCTCTTCTGTTTTCTTTCCATTAACCTCTCCATATTTCAATTAAGGCCTGGCCTAGATGTGGACTTTTTTTTCGTGACTGGAGCCTCCAATGTAAAGAAAGAAAAAAAGTACAAATATGTAATTAAGGATTATTAGTAAGTTCTAAAAAATATATGCAAAGTAAGTATATCTATGTTACCAGCATTCAGTAAACATAAATACTTCCCTAAACAGATGTATGCATATCTATGTTACCATCAGATGGTAACATAAATACTTCCCTAAACAGATGTATATGTGTACTGTAATCACAAATGAAAATTTTGGTGGTCAGTTTCATAATTTACCAATTCATCACTTGTTAATACGACCGACACATCCAAAAGTAAAGAAAGTTTACTATTTCAGTAGTTTTCACAGCTTTCTTAAGTCTAAATGCAATGTATACAAATGAAAGGGAGAAATATTTATGCAAATTTCTGAATAACCTGTCTAACTGTAGGAAAGATATGTGCCAATCCTCAAGCACACCAACCATGTGGGAGGGAAATGAAAAACATGAACATGTTGTCAACATGAAGATGATGTACTTATACACACGTCCAAAAATTTCTGAAAATTCTTGTCATGGAAATTTTATTATATGATAAATACAGCTTACAGTTATATATTACATTATGCTTTTGTAATAGATGTCTACATTACAAGATTGTAAATTGTACTGAATTTCTACATTCTAATAGTGACCATAAAATTAATCTAAATAACCTGAAAATTACTGACTTTTTCTTTACAGTAGAAGATATAAATAAAATTAACACCAAAGGCTCTATATAATCAGTATATTTACAAAGCAAGTTACGATTAAGATACCCCATCAAGACTAAGCTTTTCAATTAACTGTAATTTCAAATATCAGAAAAAAAATCATTATTAATTCTAAATACCTATTAGTTAATAGCACTTCACAGGCCACTGACAAGCAACATGGACTAATTTACATTTTCCCATCACACGGTAATATTACTTCTAACACACACTTATGGTCCGCCGGAAAAATTGGGAAATCCAAGATCTTAACTACAATAGAAAAAAATATATATATACGACATTCTTGCACACCCTTCGACCTTTGGCATTCTTCTCAAGTTGAACTTCTCCAAGTTCAAGGCCACTATACCAGCGTCCCATCATCTACTAACCCTGCATTTTCTTGTCAGAGTTGCCTCCAAACCAGGACATCTTGCTCGGCAGTACTGTAAAGTCGCAACCTTCCTTACGAGTAATAATATGAGTCACGATCACAAATTCCTGCTATCAAGGGCAAAACATACACACTATAAGGTTTGTGACAGCAGGATCATGTTGAGGATAAAGAGATTTGGATCTTATCTTTCTTAGCATCAAACGCTGTTTAGAAAATATTTCAGTACCTTATATGATCCTATTGGTACGTCTATTCTTTATGACGTCACAAATGCAGCGGGAAGTTCAAACTGTTAATATCACGTTTTGTGTTCAAGAGACATACGATGTTAATTTACTCCAAACTACAGCTATTCCATCTACTTTAGTTCAGGTGACATGTCCCAATTTTAAGCGGTGGGAAATGTGTCCCGCCGGATATCATAAATCCCTTATTAGCCAACCCGAGAGGTATTGTACAGTTACATAAGCCGTTGACATGAATGCTGCATGACAGGAAACATGATGGCATCGCATATATCTTTCCTTTATTTCTGGCGTACATCCACAATCCATTTTAACCATACATGTGTATTCCATCAAGTTCTATCCACTAGAACTCATTGTTTATATTACTAATGGATTTTGTTCAAGGGTTTAGATTCACGACTCTCACCGAGACTGAAAGACCCATCACCACCTTCTCCGCCCGTTAAGCTTTATCACTGACCTTTTAACCTCAGTCCCGATACTGGCTAGAGGAATACAGCTATATTCCACTCATAATGGATATACTGAAGAATTACTGACATAATGTGTGTTCGCTGTCTTGACATAGATGCAAGGGAACATTAATCCTTCGTTGGCGACGGTATGACGCAAAAGTGTTCTGAACCCTTGAGCACGACTACACGATCCACGAGCTGGACGGTGCGACCTTTAGGTATGATGGCATAGCCTTTGATCTGACTCTCTGGGGTCTTGCTAAAGAAAGAAGGAACATAGAACTACTGAAAAGTTATACAGTCTGCACTGAAGGAAGATTTAACTGCACTTAGCAGCATAAGCTAAGTTAGGAGAACAGGGCAACACAAATCATTTAGATATATCACCCTTTAGTACCACGCAAAGGTCCTGGGTTCGAGTCCTAGCCGTTTGAGGGTATTATGTGTTCTATGAAAGTGTGCTTTCATTTGCACTATATTCGTGTTCATATACCTCCGCGTTCGTACAGTAAGGTTCTGTAAAATGCTAGCTGCTGGTAATGTAAGCCTGATAGGATTTGATAAGTCTTAACCCCGTTGCTCATGGATGTGAGACGAAGGGTAAAGGATTACTTGCTATCGAATAGTCATCTTCATAATATGGTCGATCATATACAAACGGTTAGCATTACCAACTTCCACGCAAAGGTCCTGGCTGTTGAATGGTAGTATGTGATATAAATATATATATATATATATATATATATATATATATATATATATATATATATATATTACTT
>JAYMFT010239307.1:0-11075 GCA_038088735.1 Panulirus argus | reverse complement strand
GTCGACGTGCTGTCAATGGACTGAACCAGGGCATATGAAGCGTCTGGGGTAAACCACGGAAAGGTCTGTGGGGCCTGAATGTGGAAAGGGAGCAGTGGTTTCAGTGCAAAACACATGACAGGTAGAGACTGAGTGTGAGCGAATGTGGCCATTTCATATGTCTCCTGGCGATACCTCACTGGCACCGGGGGTGGCGATGCTATTTCCTGTGGGGCGGGTTGGCATCAGGAGTAGATGGGGGCGAGCAAGTGTGAATATGTACATGTGTATATTTGTATATGCATGTGTATGAGTATGTATGTTTATATGTATATGTTGGTATGTATATATATGTACTGTGCATATATATGCATGTATGTATACATAATTGTGTATGTGGGGGGATGGGTCTTTCTTCGTCTGTTTCCTGGCGCTACCTCATTGATGTGGGAAACAGTGATCAAGTATAATAAAAATAAAAAAATAAAGATACATACATCTATTTATGTATTTATTTATTTAGTCTATCCCGTGCACACCTTCTACGTGCCTGCATGTTCAGTCCCCAGTCACTCAAAATCTTTTTCACTCCATTCCTCCATCTCTAGTTTGGTTTCTGCCATCTCCTTGTTCCCTCCACATCCAACACATATCCTCTGTCAACCAACCCTTGCTCTTTGCTCCATATGCCCAAACCATTTGAGCACACCCTCATCAGCTCTCTCAACCACACTGTTTCTTTTATCACATCTTTCTCTTACCCCTTCATTACTTACTCTACCAAGTCATTGCACACCACATGTTGTCTTCAGATATTTCATTTCCAATGCATCCACCCTCTTCTTAACATGCTTATCTATATCCTATGCCTCGCATCTGTACAACATCATAGGAAGTACTGTACCATCAAACATACCCATTATTGTCCTTACTGATAACGACCTCTCATTTCACACATTCTTCAGTGCTCTCACAGTATGACTCACTTCCACTTCCAATTGCTACCATGTCCACTCCCTGATGTCTAAAACACTTAATTTCCTCCAGTTTCTCTCCATTCAAACTCTTACTTCACCTAATCTGTCCCTCTACCCTGCTAAACCTAGTTTCCTTGCTTTTATTCAAATTACCTCTGAACTTCCTCCTTTCATGCACTCTTCCAGACTCAGTCAACAGATTGTAGAGTTTCCTTCTCGAATCTGCCTCCAGTGCTGTGTCATGAGCCAAAATAAACTAACTCACTTCACAGGCTCTTTCATCCCACACAAACTGCATACTTGCCCCTTTCTCCAAAACTCTTGCATTTACCTCTTTCACCACCCTATCCATAAACAAATTAAACTGCCATGGTAGCATGACAAACCTCTGATGCAGACAAACCTTCACTTAGAAACATTCACTCTGTTTTCTTCCTACTCACATGCATGTCTTACACCCTAGATAAAAACTTCTCACTACTTCTAGCAGTTTTCCTTCCACATCATTTATTTTTAAAACCTTCCACAAGACATCTCTATCTACCCTGTCATATGCTTTCTTCAGATCCACAAATGTCACAAACAAATCCATCTGTTTCTTTAAGTGTTTCTCACATACATTCTTCAAAGAAAACACCTGTTCCAGACATCCTCTACCACTTTTGAAACCACACTGTTTCTCCCTAGTCTGACACTTCTGTACATGCCTTCACCCTCTCACTCAATACCCTATCATACAACTTACCAGGTACACTCAACAAATACCTCCAAAGTTTGACCACTCACCTTTACTCCCCTTACCTTTATACAATGGTACTATACATGCATTCTGCCAGTCCTCAGACACCTTACCAGGATCTGCACATGAATGAGAATTCCTGACTAACCAGTCAACAGCAGTGACTCTTTATCTATCTGTATATATCCCTGACACCTGTTCCCCAACTGGAACTTCCACAGGGGGATAGCCATGGCAATAGAGTCTTCATAACTAGTGAACTGTAGAACCACTTCTTAGCCTTTCATGCCTCACCCTTAACAGGCCACTGACAGAGTAAAACTCAAGCACAGTATTTGCAGAGGCTCCTACTCACTGCTCCTTCAGACTGCTTTTACCTAATTCTCCTGCCAAATGTTCCTACCCATTACTTCTACCTAATGTTTCTACCTAATATTCATGCTGAGTTGTTCCCACCAACTACTACTGTTTATTGCTCCAACCTTTTGCAAAAGGCAGGGCAAGCACTTAGTGCTCACTGCAGGAATGTCTAGAGTTATGAAGAATGAGTTGAGCAAGTTAAGTATTGGTAAGTGTTGTGTATGACAAGGAGAAATTGTATGTTTGTGGACAGAATGCCAGTAACCATATGTGGATGAGGCAGAAATAAAAGACAGCTACTTGGATCAGAGGAGTGCAACTTGACAACCACTAAAGTACTAGCTTACTACGCAGCTGTCATGTACCCTCCTGATACCGAGGTGGCTGCTTACCAACTACTACCTACTAACACAATGACCTGCTTTCTGCATGAATTCAATTGTATTACCATCCACTCCAGCTGCCTTGCCAGTTTCGTCTTACTTAAGGCTTTCACTACCTCTTCTTTCTTCACCAAACCACTCTCCTTGATTCTGTCGCTCCGCATAACACCCAGACCCAAACACTACATCTGTCACCCTTTCATCACATGCATTCAACAGTTCTTTAAAATACTCACTTCATCACTACCTCGTCCCACTTCCCCAATTGCCCCCTTCATTGTTCCCATTTGTTCTCTTGTTTTTCGCACACACCTTACCTGAATTTTTAGTAAAATTGCAGAGAAAGAAGAATTATCGTTGACATTTGATGGACTTACAAGAGCCAAGCATGGGAGTGACTGATGCTACATTTGTTTTTGCTTTTGCTTATCATTGGGTGTGGCAGATTGCAGCACTACAAACTTTAGATAGAATTGCAGTTGATGAGAGATTAGAGTTTCCTTTTTTAAACATGCACAAAGGGGATGTGTAGCAGTCACGCTCATTGGAAATGCTGCTCAGAGTGAGATATTTAGACAGATACTCATAAAGGGTAAACTTTGACATAGACATATGTAACTAAATAGTCATTTGATTATTTACCTTACATGGGCGTTATACTTGGGAGTGATGAAGTTAGGCATAACAGTAATTGTCCCATAGTAAAGTCAGGTCAGTTTGGTATGTAATTGGTAATCTAGCAGTGTTTTCATTTCTCAGGGTGTACATCTCCTTGGTTGATACATTTTTCAGGTCCAGCATATAGAAGGAAGGCTCTTCCATTAAAATTGATTTTCTGTCTAGTGTGCTTCATGGTGTAAGCCTCTACTTTACTTACTCTTTACTTCTTTCTGTGCAAAATGTTAAGTTTCTAAATTTATATGTTAGCCTTACCCACTTTTGTGATTCTTGTTTGTTTTGAATATTTTCCTTTTGATATATTACAGTCTAGCAGATGATTACTTCTTCGCAGGTGTAGGAGGACTGAAGCGCCCTGGTGGTTTATCTGGCATCGTTGGCATCCTTGATAGCAAGAAGCAGAAACTAACTACTTTAGAAAAGACTAAATTGGACTGGAACAGCTTCAAGGCTGAAGAAGGAATAGATGAGGATCTCGAAAGACACAAGAAAAGCAAACATGGGTAAGTCATTTTCATATTGTCAAGAAGTTTTGAGAACCATGTTAATTTGTATTAAAAAGGATGAAATATAGTAAGGCTTTTTTATTAAGAATAGAATAGCTAGAAAGGTTACCATTTTGGTATGGACAGAGGTAAGAAAGATGATGCGATTAATTTAGATTATTTGTAAGAAAATAAAACAAGTGAAGCATGAAGTGAAATAGATTGAGGCATAGATCACATGGAGGATGATAATGCATGTGATGTTATTATACTGTCTCAGTGTATTCAAATGTGATTGCAGTTCCCCAAGGAACAATTCTATCTCCAACTCTCTTCAGTCTCTTCCTGCAAGACCTCCCATTACCTTATGCAAACCATTCATACACACATGACTTCACAATCACATCACGACACCTTGACACTACAGTAGCAACATCAGACGTTCAGCGCTACATTACACAATTAGAAAAATGGCTTACTATGAATAATATGTCTGCATCTCCACAAAAGTCTTTAATCACTCTTCTAACACCAGACAAACATAAGTCCAGCTCACATCCTCTTGTCACATTGAATGAGCAGTCACTCACAGTCAACAAAACACCATCCATTCGAGGCATTGCATAAAACTCACGCATGACATGAACTCCCCACATTAATGATATCAGCACAAAAGCTACACAGAAACTAAATGCTTTCAGAACACTGACTGGCACCAGATTTGTACATGAAAGAGAATCACTTAATATCCTCTTCAAACAGTTCATCTGCTCCACTTTAAACTATGCCACACTTGCCTCGTCTTCTACCCCATCAGGAGCAAATAAAGCAAAGCTGCAGACCACACTAAGAAGAATTACTGGCATCTTGACAACCACAAAGACACAGCATTTCTACAGTGAGACAAAGACCCTTCCAATGCAGAATCACCCCAACACACTTGGCACTCAGTTCTATGCAGCAGCATTAGATCTCTCCCACCTAAATCACCCTGCAACTTACAGCAATCCAAGTAGAAATTAAAAGCTTACCCTAATCTCACACTTCGTAACCTCTTCTCTCAGCAAATATATCACTAACAGAGCACATATGCACTGAACTAATCTCACAAGCACTAAAGAACCAATCTCCCAACTTAGTAGTTCATTCTTAAACTCCTTCCCAACAGACAAACAACCATCAGAAACCTTACTACCCTAACAAACACGTCACACTCTCCCATCTACACTGGACATTTCCCATTACCACAACAATACAAACACCATTTCAGAATTTCCCAATACCCTTCATGCCCATGATGCAGCTACCAAAAGGAAGACACTGCACACTTGCTACCCAGTTGCCCTGCATTCTGGGCATACATGCACACACAACATCACAACACTTTAAAACCTGTGGCCCTAACTGATGGAATTGGCCAACTTCTGGAGTGCTGCAGGAGCCTTATAAACACAGAAGGAACTCTGGTCAGGAAGTAATTAAGTATAGATATATGTGTAATGGACTGAACCAGGATGTGTGAAACAGCTGGGGGAAGTAGGGAAAGGATTATGGGGTCTGGTTATGGGTAGGGGGCTCTGGTTTTGGTATTTTGCACATTACATCTAGAGAATACATATACCAGATTGGAGATGGAAGGACGGAGTGAAACAGATTTTGAGTGATTAGGACCTGAACATGCTGGAGGGTTAAAGTTATGCATGGGATAGAGTAAACTCGAACTGTATGGTATACAGGGGTTGACTTTCTGTCAGTGGACTAAACCAGACATATGAAGTGACTTGGGGAAACCAATGGAAAGGTCTGTAGGGCCTGGTTGTGGTTGGGGGGAATGTTGTTTTGGTGCTGTGTATTTTTCAGGTTATATTTTATTTTGAGCTCAAGGTTATGAGGAAAGAATAGTTTGGAAATGTCTCAGGAGTAAAATCATGGGTTGGTGAGAGGACAAAAGCAAAGGAATGAGTGCCAATAATCCTGAAGAGAAGTTGTAGGAGTGTGGGAAAGAGTGTAAGGAAGTGAATTATAGATGATGTAGGTGAAAATGAAAGTGGATTTGATGGTGAGAGATGGATGATTATTAATGTTTATACACTTGGCCTCAGAAGAAAGATCATGAGATGTAAGTGTTTTGGGAGCAGCTGAGTGAGTGTGTCAACAGTTTTGGTGCAGTAGGCCAGGTATTTATGATGGATGATTTGAATACGAAGGTGGGTGATGTGGCAGTTGAGGGTATGATTGGAGGGCATAGGGTATTTATTATTGATGATGGAAATGGTGAACAGCTTGTGGAATTGTGTGCTGAAAAGGCCTGGTGAGTGGGAATACCTGGTTTGAAAAGATAGACATAAACATGTATACATATATGAGTAGGAAAGATGGTCAGTGGGCATTATTAGGTTACATTTTAGTTGATAGGCATTTAAAAGAGCGACTTTTGGATGTAGATGTGCTGAAAGGGGCTAGTAGTGAGATGTCTGATCACTATCCTATGGAGGAGAGGGTGAATATTTGTAGAGGCTATCAGAAAAGAGGAAACAATATCAGTAAGAAGGTAATGGTGAGATTTAATGAGCTTTATAAAGAGGCGTGAATGAAGAAATGGTGAGAGACATTCAGTGGAGAATGGCAAGAGGTGAAAGTAAATGAAGCAAAGGGAATGGGAGGTATTTAGGGAAGCAGTGATGGCATTTGCAAGTGATGCATGTGTTATGCAAAAGATGGGAGGAGGGCAGATTAGAAAGGGTGGTGAGAGGGGGGGATGAAGAAGTAAAGTTGCCAGTGAAGGAGAAAAGCGAGGCATTTGGCATGGTATACTTGCAGGGAAGGAGTGGATATGACAGGGGGGATGTATAATAGAAAGCAGCAAGAGGTCAAGAGGGAGATGTAAGGGTTGATAAAGAGGGCAAATGAGTTGCCTTGAGAGTATCATTAAACTGTAGGGAGAATGAGAATGTTTTGGAGGGAGGTAAGTAATGTGCAAAAAAAACAAAGAAAATGGAATATTACTGAAGGGGCAAGAGATGTATTGGTAACAGGTAGTGATGAAATGAGATGGAGTGAGTATTTTGAAGGACTGTTGAATGTGTTTGATGATGGGGTGGTAGATAATAGGGTGTTTGGGTTGGGGTGGTATGCGAAGTGAGAGAGTTATGGAGAGTGGTTTGTTGAAGAGAGAAGAGGTGGTGAAAGGCTTATGTAAGATGAAATGTGGAAGGTGGCTGGAGTGGACTGTATTGCAGTTGATTTTATTAAGAAGGGGTGATTATGATGTTGATTGGTTAGGGTTTTCAGTGTATATGCAGAGGTGCCTGAGGGTTTGTGAAATGCGTATATGGTGCCATTGTATAAGGGCATTGGGAATGAAGATGAGTGTTCATACTAAAGAGGTATTAGTTTGGTGTGTATACTTGGTAAGTTGTATGGGAGAATTGTGATTGAGAGGATGAAGGCATATACACTTCAGATTCAGGAGGAACATTTTAGTTTCAGAATTGGTAGATGTTTGGATCCGTTGTTTGCATTGAAGAATATGTGTTAGAAATGCTTAGAGAAAAGGATGGATTTGTTTGTGGCATTTAATGATTTGGAGAAACTGTATGATAGGGTTGATAGAGATGTTTAGTGGAAGGTCTTAATAATATACGTGTGGGAGAAAAGCTGTTATGAGCAATGAATAGTTTTTAAAATGATATACGGTGTGGGAGAAAAGCTGTTAGGAGCATTGAGTAGTTTTTATCAAGGGCATAAGGCAATTGTATGAGTAGGAAGAGAAGAGAGTGAACGATTCTGAGTGAAGGCTGGTCTGCAGCAGGGGTGTGTGATGTCACCATGGCTGTTCAGTTTGTTTATGGATGGGGTGATGAGGGAGGTAAATGCAAGAGGCTTGGAGAGAGAGGTGAGTATGCATTCTTTAGGGAATGAGAGAGTCTGGGATGTGTCAGTTGATATTTGCTGATGATACAGCACTGGTGGCAGATTCAAGTGAGAAACTGCAGAATTTGTGGATGAGTTTGGAAGATTGTGTGAAAGGAGGAAGTTAAGGGATAGGTTAGTTGGGGTGTAGGGATAGGTTAGTTGGGGTGTGTGTTGAATTGAGAGAACTTGGAGGAAGTGAATTGTTTTAGATACTTGGGGGTGGGCATGGCAGCAAATGGAACCATGGAAGTAGAAGTGTATTTTATGAGGTGATTGAGGAGGCAAAAGTTCTGGGACATCATTATCTGGGAGGGCGAAAAGGATACGTTTGAAGGTATAATATGGATACAAGGCAAAGCATAGGCCATGGTTAAGGTTGTGTGAAAGAGGGTTGATGTGTTGGAAATGAAATGTTTGAGGACAACATGGGGTGTAAGGTGGTTTGGTCAATAAGAAATTAAAGGGTAAGAGAGAGGTGTGGTTGAGACAGCTGAAGAGGGTGTGCTGAAAGGGTTTGGATATATTAAGAGAATGAGTGAGGAAAGGTTGACAAAGAAGATATATGTGTCAGAAGTGGAGGGAACAAGGAGAATGGGAAGACTGAATTGGAGATGGAAGGATGAAGTGAAAAAGATTTTAAGCGATTGGGGGCCTGAACTTGCAGGAGGTTGAAAGGTGTGCATGTGATAGAGCAAATTGGAACAGGTTGATGTACAGGGGTTGAGATAGTCACTGGACGTTCATGAACCAGGGCATATGAAGCATCAAGGGTAAACCATGGAAAAGTCTCTGGGGTCTGGTTGTGGATAGGAAGCAGTAGTTTTGATGCATTACATATGATAGCTAGAGAAGGGATGTGAATGGATGCGACCTTTCTTCTTATGTTCCTGATGCTACCTCACAAATGAGGGAAATGGCAATCACTTGTGAACAAATAGATATTATTACCTCAGGACTGATTTCTTTGAGAGAGTCTTATTCTTGCCCAAAGCTTTTCTAAAGGCTCATGCAACCAATGGCTGACTTCTGACAATAGTAAGGAAATGTATATTCCTTTGGAATGAAAATTTCTGTGATGGATGTGCTCATTGTGATACAGCCTTGCCGAAGGTAATTTTTCACTTGCAGTCTAACCTCAGGCAGGTAGAGTCCATTGATATTTAATATACTGTATATATACATATATACACACATGCACATAAATGCACAATACATACATATACATACCAAAATATACATATATACATACATACACATACACATGTATATACACATATACATATGTACATATTCATACTTGCTCGCCCCCATCCATTCCTGATGCCACAATGCCCCACAGGAAATATCATCACCATCCCCTGCATCAGCAAGGTAGCACCAGGAAACAGACAAAAAAGGCCACATTCACTCACACTCATTCTCTAGCTGTCATGTGTAATGCACCGAAACCACAGCTCCCTATCCACAACTAGGCCTAACAGATCTTTCCATGCTTTACCCCAGACGTTTCACGTGCCCTGGTTCAGTCCATTGAGAGCATGTTGACCTCAGTAAACCACACTATTCCATTTCACTCTATTCTGTGCATGCCTTTCACCCTCCTGCATGTTCAGGCCCCAACTGCTCAAGATCCCTTTCACTCCATCTTAACACCTCCAATTTGGTCTCCCGTTTCATCTTCCCTCCACCTCCACACATATATCCTCTCTGTCAACCTTTTCTCACTCATTCATTCCATATGACCAAACTATTTCAACACACCCTCTTCTGCTCTCTCAACCACACTCTTTTTATTTCTTACTCGATCAAACCATCTCACGCCACATATTGTCCTTAAACATTTCATTTCCAACACATCCATCATCCACCCTACAACTCTATCTATAGCCCATGCCTCGCAACCATATAATATTGTTAGAACTACTGTTCCTTCAAACATACTCATTTTTGCTCTCTGAGATAACGTTCTCTCTTTCCACACATTCTTCATCGCTCCCGGAACCTTCGCCCTCTCCCCCAACCTATGACCCACTTCCGCTTCCATGGTACCATATGCTGCCAAGTCCACTCCCAGATATCTAAAACACTTTACTTCCTCCAGTTTTTCTCCATTCAAACTCACATCCCATCTAACTTGTCCCTCAACTCTGCTGAACCTAATAACCTTGCTCTTATTCATATTTACTCTCAAATTTCTCCTTTCGCACACTTTTCCTAACTCAGTCACCAACTTCTGCAGTTTCTCACCCTAATCAGCCACCAGTGCTGTATCATCGGCGAACAACAATTGACTAACTTCCCAGGCCGTCTCATCCCCAACAGACTGCATACTCGCCCCTCTCTCTCAAACTCTTGCATTTACCTCCCTAACCACCCCAACCATAAACAGATTAAACAACCATGGGGACATCACACACCCCTACCGCAGACCGACCTTTACTGGGTACCAACCACTCTTCTCTTTTCCAACTAATAGACATGCCAAACATCCTTGATAGAAAATTTTCACTGCTTCTACCAGCTTACCTTCCACACCATGTATTCTTAAGACATTTTACAAAGAATCTCTATCAACCCTACCATATGCCTTCTCCAGATCCATAAATGCTACATGCAGTCTTCAAAGCAGACACCTGATCCACACATCCTCTACCATTTCATAAACCACACTGCCCCTTCCCAATCTGATGCTCTGTACATACCTTCAACCTCTCAGTCAACACCCTTCTAAACAGTTTTCCAGGAATACTCATCAAACTTTTACTTCTGTAGTTTGAACACTCACCTTTATCCCCTTTACCTTTGTACAGTGGCACTATACATGCATTCCGCCAATCCTCAGGCTTTTCACCATGATTCATACATGAACTGAATATTCTTACCAACCAATCAACAACAGAGTCGCTCCAGTTCTCAATAAATTCAACTGCAGTACCATCCAATTCCGCCGCCTTTCCTGATTTCATCTTCCGCAAGGCTTTCACCACCTCCTTTCTCTCTACCAAACCACTCTCCCTGACTCTCACTTCGCACATCAACCCGACCAATACACCCTACATCTGCCAATCGATCATCAAACTCATTCAACAGTCCTTTAAAATACTCACTCCATCTCCTCCTCATTCCATCACTACCTGTTATCACTTCCCCCCTTGTCCCCTTCACCAATGTTCCCATTTGTTTTCTTGTCTTACGCATGTTATTTACCTCTTTCCAAAACATTTTATTCCCCCTAAAGTTTAACAATACTTTCTCACCCCAGCTATCATTTGCCCTCTTTCTCAACCTTTCCAACTTCCTTTTGACCTCCTGCCGCTTTCTCTTATACATCTCCCAGTCATTTGCTCTTTTACATCTCCCAGTCATTTGCACTCCTTCCTTGTAAGTATCATCAAAGCGTCTCTTTTTTTTTTTCAATAACAACTCTTCTTCTTCATCCCACCTCTCCCTATCCCTCCTTACCTGCCCACTTCCCACCTTTGTCATGCCACATGCATCTCTTGCACATGCCATCACTGCTTCCCTAAATACATTCCATTCCTCACCCACTCCCCTCACT